>PVLD010008837.1:0-29552 GCA_004027595.1 Dinomys branickii | reverse complement strand
CACCACCAATAGTTGCTGCTTTGCATATTGATATCTTCGAAGTGTGTGTTCAGGATAACAAATACAGACATACAAGATTGATCAAATAACCCGTCATCGATTATTTCTTAGCATTAAGTGATATAATACAATAGTAGAACCATGTAGGGAGTTGGTTTATTGGTGCTGTCTCCTAATTCTAGGAGCATAAGAGCCTTTGTCTTGAGGTCCCTTTCCACACAAGTCTGCCAGTCCAACCCCTGCCAACCTTTTATTTTGCTCATCCTTTTTTAAAATCCAAGACTACAGTATATTTCACTTGAGTAGTCAGCGCCCTTTCAGCAGCTGGCCATGTTCCCTTTTCCTCACCCTTTACATCTGCCTTAGAACTTTATTTCATCTCTGAGGCAATGAGTTGTTTTTGTGTTTACAGACCCTGTGCCACATTTAAATGTATTTACAAGGGTAGGAAATGAAACAATATTGCCTTAAGTTTGCCTTTCTTCAGCTAATTTTTCTCTGTTGGGTCTAAGACCTTGCAAATTGATTATCATTTAATATGAAACTATTAATATGAAACTAATATGAAACTTCTTATTTGAAGTCTTTGTTTCTTCTGTTCATATACTTTAATAATTTATTCTTAATGGAGAAGGGGAAGAAGGCTGGTAGTGAGTGTAAGACTATTTTCTATTTTGATATTCGGAATGTTTTTGTTTTTCCTTTCTACTTAAATCTTACTATAATAAAGATACTATGTTTAAGGCATCCACTTCTTCAGTTTTCCAGTTTTCCCTCAAAGAAATAGAAAATTTGCAAGTTTCTTCTTGCTGTGAAAAGAACTGAATATCTAACGTGTAAAACAGTAAACTATTTTAGACATATACACTAAGAGGTAGAAATGATTAAGAAGATACAAGTCAATGTGCAGAATGAATATTCTGATTCATAAATTTTTGCTTTTGGTAATACGCACTTTCCTTTGTTTTTAAGAGAGAAAAAAATTAAGGCACAAAATTCTGAAATTTGCTAGGAACTAAACATTTAGATCATAGTTAAGTTTTGATTTTTTTGCTTGTATATGAAGGTGCACATAGTCATTGCCTAACATTAGCCATATGGAAAAAGTATCTGATATTTCAGTGATTTTCTAATTGCATTCTTCACTTGATTAGGAGCAGTTATAATGCTCTAGTGACATTTAAAGAAGTAGCTGTTTAATGTGATCCCAGCACTATCCATGAGGCCTTTGCATAACTTTTCTTTTTGCTTAACTGCAAAAGAAGAGAATCCTTTCCTGAGCAACCAGCTGGGAAGGATTTAATTTGACACTTTCCCTACTAAGACCCCCCAGGGAGACGCATTCCCTAGAACGGTTCCTATAGCCCTTTTCTCTTTCCTGAACTTGCTGTTACTAATTTACCCCTCACTGTTCTTCAAGGCAAAACATCTGCAAGGTTTTAAGTCCTGCCCTCCCACCCCCACCAATGTCTAAATGTGTGCTACAGTTGTTATGTTTGTAATTTGTTATGCCATATTGATCTTTTGGCTCTTTTCATATCAAAACAATACATTCTTAAGATTTGGACTGTTTTCTCTTAACTGCTAACTGACCATAGAGACCATTTGTATTTATAGGTAGTTTATTTTTTAAGAAGTAGGTGTTCAAGGGAAACTTTAATAAAAGAAAATTTATCCTTCTAACTTTCTTTAGTTCCTAGCATTATTTTTATATTAGGAAGCATAATAAAAATTGAGAAACTTTGAGCAATACTAAAATAGTTATATATATATTTTTATAAGACTGTATTGGACCTATTTGAATTGTAAAGAAATATACTGATGCTTAACCACACAAAAGAGTATTGCTAAAACATTAGCTTTTCTTTTTATTGTGCATATATTTATTGTGAATGTGTGCACTTTAAAGAAAACTTTAAAAAACTTAATCTGTCAAAAACTTTCCTCTTTTAGAGCGTATCAATATTCTCTACTAGAATATTTTTCCACTAGAATATGTAAAATTAGAAGTATAAAATAGATTCAGTTATGGAAGTCTTTTTCCATGTATTTCTGAGTAAGCTGTAAGGTTAAAATACATTGGATTCATCACTGAACTTAATTGGTTGATTTTAGTTTTCAGGAAAAACTTCAACATATGTCCGCAGCACAACCTCACCTTGATCAGGTAAAAAAAAATCTTAAACAATATTTTTAAAGTTGGCCATATTTAAGACTGACTAGATACCTTTCGAAAATAGCATTTTTGAACTGTGTTGATAGTGTCCGGATGTTGAGTGCATCCAAAATCAGCTAATCCAACTTCTTAACACATAGTAGGAATTCACCAAACTACCCATTTCTGAAGTGTTTAGAATTTTAGGGAATTGTGCTTCTATTTCTTCTGTAGTTAACATAATCTGATCACTCCTCATGATGGGAATATTTACTTGAAAGCAGCCAGAGGGTTCTATCTACAGTCTGTTTTTAACTGCATTGAAGTGAGTGATTAAGGAAATGTCTGGCATAAGTGTGGCTTATTTAAATGAAAATTGACCAAGTTTGACCTTGAGGTAGCTGTATAAATCTGAAACTCTGAAAAGTGTTTTTTATGCTTTAAAATTCTAATCCCTGGGGTAACTATTTAAGATGCTAGGAACAAACTATTACTTTTATCCATGTTTCTGTCAGGTGGGTCATGGGTGGTAGAACCGTAGGATGAGTCGTTCCTTTGTTACCCTGGAAACTCAGAGGGAGAAGGCGTGTGAGAGCAGTGTGCTTACTGCGCCTTGTCTCCCCTCCTCCCCCAGCTGTGGCCTCCAGGCTCCTGAGTCCTTGCTGGTCGTATTAGGGCCTAGATGCTGGCTTCATTTGTCTTCATTCTGGCACCTGTTTATAGGAAACTATAGCACCACATTTGTGCCAACTGTCTCTGGGAATATTTACTTGTCATTAAAGTATAGAATATTCATTTGTCTTTAAAGTAAGTGAATGAGAGCAATCTTAGTCTCTGGCAGTAAACTTTTGGGAAAAAATAACTTCATGATTTTCAGTAGCAGTCATAAAGATGACTGGAATCACGTTCTTAGTGAGTTTCTTCTGAGTGAAGAACATCATAGTTAGGAGTTATAAGGATTCAAAAATGAAGAAAATAAAGTACTCACGAGAGCCTTCTGTTGGGCAGGGTGTACACCTGTAATACAAGGGGTGATTGAAAAATATGGTGAATGTTTAAATTTTTAAAAACTTACTGAAATAAAGGACACATTGCCAAGAATGATAAGTGTGTTTGAAGAAAGTGGGAATATCTTAAGGGGTAGCATTGGTAATGTGTCTTTTACTGTAATAAATTTTTAAAATTTAAATGTTCACCATATTCTTTGATCACCCCTTATTGATAACCTTTATGGAAATTTTTGTCACATAAAAATATCACAATGTGGCCTCATTCATCTTATTCACTGTGCAACTTCTGGCTCTTCTTCAAGTCAAAATGACCATGAAACATAAATGTTTTAAATTGATTCAGGGCACTGAAGCAGCAATACTAAAGATATTCATGAAAGAGAACTTCTGGAATTGCTTCAGAAAGTGACAAAAACAGTGGGATAAGAGTGTTAAAAGTGAACAAGAGTATTGTGATAGGGATTAATTTAATGTGGTTTTTACTTTAATAAACATTCTTTTAAACTTTCACCATATTGTTGATCATATTTCCCATCCTGAATGTACCCCATTGTGCCTTCTAGTTTATATTTATAATGCCGTGTAGTTTGGCTTAAAATGCTTTTTCATTGCATTAATGTATAAAGTCCTTAAATGTAAAGCTCATTGCTTAGCACAGACTTGGTATTTGATATGTGTTCAGTGAATTCCTTGTTAAATGAATGAAAATCTGTGATTCTAAAATGGAGATATAAGTAAGGATCACTTGTGCACTTTTGTTTTTACTCAATAGTCCCTGCTCCTTAAATCTCTTGGACATGTGCATTTTAATATGTATTTTAACATTACAGAAATGTTCAAAGATAAACAAATGCTGAGAGAATGGTGAACTGCACTTCTTGTGTGCATGTAAATGGTGTCAGCGTTTTGCCCATTTTATTTCATCTATCTTGTCAACATTTCTTTGCTTGAGTTTTGAAAATATATGTATATATTTTTAAATAGTAAGTTTCAGACATAAAAGGAGACTAGCATAATCAATCTATATGTACTTATCACCCCTGCTGGAGTGTGTTAAAGAAAACTGCAGACATTATGTCATTTCACCAGCAAATAGGGCATATCTATTTTTGTTAAAGCTCGACAGTAGATTCTAACACTCCTTTCTGTTTTAGGTATATAAGTAAGCATAGAACAAAATATAGTATTACAGAAAAAGAGTTATGAGAATCAAAGATATAAATATTGTCATTTAGTTTAGTGGATCTGAGGTATAGGGGATGAAATATATCTTTTCCTTACCCATTGATAAGTTCATAACTCAGAACAGATTAATAAGGAAAAAACATATGTAATAAGTTCACGTGACATGGAAGTTTTCATGATGAAGGCCTGAAGAAGTGAGTAAACCTGTGTGTTTTTATTTTTGATGAAGGATGGATGTTCAGAGAAATACAATGAGGAAAAGATTATGATCTTAAGATAGCAAATGCATGGGAACTTAGCAAGGCTTGCTTGGGTAGAGTCCTGTTTGTGACCCTTTGTCTTCTGGACAAGTATGCTGCTTTGCTTTGGGTTTTGGGAGCGCTTCTCACTTGAGAGTCTTAAGACCTCATTCAAGTGGAGGTCAGAAAATCTTTCCTAGGCGTGATAACCTGCTTTAGGGGAGATGCTGAGAGTGATTTTCCTGCTTCTTTTCTCAGATGGTGTCAGATTTTGGGGTTGAGTGTCCTGAACCCTATCAGAGACTCCGCGATAGTATTTTAAATATAAAGTAGTTTTTATTGTACAATTCTATGTATTTTTACATATATTTATATATACATAACTATCTGTGTGCATATATAAGTGCATATCCTTATAATTCTCAGATTAAGATAATAAAAGATATCCAAAATTGTAGAGAATTTTCTTGTGCTTCTTCTTAGTCAAAGGAAGAGTAACTTCTATTCTGACTTAAACACCAAAAAGAAGTCATGAACTAGTAGGGGTTTTTGTTTTGCTTGTTTTTGACAGAAGTGAAGGAAAGACCACTTCGGATGTTCGAAAGTGGACTGTTTGGAGGAGCAGGTCCTTCTTACATAAGTTGTGGTGATTGGTTGGTACTAGAATCTTGGTCTGTGACTCTGGGTTTTAATTTTTGTTTTTTTGTACTGGGAATCGAACTCAGGACCTTACCCTTACCAGGCAGGTGCTTGTGCCCCTGAGCTGTATCTCCGGCCCTGTGGGTTTTAATTTTTGAGGCAAAGAGAATTTACCCAGGGCTGTGCTGCAGGGTAACATAAGTGGCATTGGCTTTTGGAATCAAAAGAGCAAGCAGGAAGATACAGTAGCATGTGATGATGGCCTTCACTATGGTTATGCAAGGATGGGGAATGGGGTAAAACAGGAGCTATTTCACAGCTCGATTTGCCTGCGCAGCCTACGTGCAGCTCAGTAAGAAGAGGAAGGGATGATAGGGAACAAGCCCAACTGACTAAAGAAGCCTAGAAGGAGACATATCTGGAAGGCAGAGTGATGTGGGTAAAGTGCCATCTACTCAGCTCTGTGTCTAGGGGCTGAACGCCATGGGGGAGGCCTCACCTGGGCAAAGATTGGCAGAGGGCTTGTCGGCGTTCAGATCGTGAGTGGTGCCCAGAGGCTTCTTGTATTTCTAGGTGGACTTTTGTGAGGTGATTGAGTGATGGGGCCACGGAGCTGACTTGCTGTTAAGAGGTGGAGTGCAGTGGAAAGAGGTGGGCCCCGGAGCGTGTGACCTGGAAGGCTGTATCTCTTTCCCTAGCTCCTCACTGCCTCCTGGCCCCTGGCTGCCACGATGGGGGCTGCTCTCCTCTGCCTATGCCCCTGCACCTCCATTTCTGTGTTAAGTCAGCTGGCTATTGACTGAAGCTCCCGGCACTGTGAGCCAAAATACACCTCTCCTCCTCTAAGTTGTGGGTGTCAGGCATTCTGCCTCACAAGGAGGAAAGTGACAGTGACAGGACCGGACTATAGAGATATAGTTGTTTCATTTAAATATATTAGTGGGCTTGAATCATTTTCCAGATGAAGAAGGCATATTGAAGTCATTATATATAGGGACTATTTGCAAAAGAGTAAAAAAGTGAGAAATAACATAGTAGGTTTAGGAAAAAAAAATCAAGTCAGAAAACCTGAGTTACTCTTAAAATTTTATTGTAGAGGCATTTCTTTATAGTTTTTAATATGAAATGAATTTACTGCTATAGAAAACTATAGCTCCCAAATCACAGATTGCCTTTTTTGATCCAGGTATATATCATCCTAATTTTAACTTTTTGTGATCTCATACTAAACTTAGTTATATCTCATAAACATATTGTCATCTCTGTATCCTGCCAAAGAAAAAATTATAAAAATTTTTAAGCTAACAGTGCAGCAAAGACTATATTGAGTCCTATGTTGACACAGTCAATATTAAAAAGCGAAGTCAAGGGCTGGAACATGGCTCAGCGGTAGGGCAGGTGCTTAGCATGTCCTGGGCTCAGTCACTGGTAGGGAGGAACTAAGTTACGAATAAAATACATTTAAGATTTTTTTTGAAGATCAAATTACTATTTTTTAAAACTGACAAATTATGTTTTACTTGGCAACCTTTTGCAATACTCTTACTTGCTATGTATTTTGATGTGGAATTTTAGGTATTTAGTGACCTGTGATTTCTTCAATGAAGAAATAAAATTGTCAGTTTAAGTGTATATTTTAAACCATAATGACAACAAGCAGGGTATGTTTATTTAGAATTAAAAATAAATACTTCTTGTTACAGTAAAGAGCATTTAATCTAAGATCTACTCTTAACACGTTTTAAATATACAGCACAGTATTGTTATCTGTGTCTATGTGGTCATATAGCAGATCGGTAGAATTCTTGCATCTTGCATGAGTAAAACTGTACTCACTGAGTAGTCACTACCCATTTCTCCCTTCCTCTGGCACCTTGTAACCTCCATTTTTTTCTGATTTTTATGAATTTGACTATTGTAGATACTGACACAAGTGCAATTACATGAAAATTTGACCTTTTGTAACTAGCTTATTTCATTTAGCATAACGTCTTCATGGTATAGCATATGATAGACTTTTCTATTTCAAGGCTGAATAATGTATATATGTATTACTAGAGGCATTTCCATATATATATATATGTCTCCCGTTTTCTTCATCCATTGACGACATTTAGGTTGTTTCTCCCTCTTGGTTATAATAACAGTAGTTTTCTACCCTTGGTTTTGCTTTCCAGTTTCAGTTACTTTTGGTCAACCATGATCCAAAGATACTACATGGAAAATTCCCAAAATAAAGTATTTAGAATTGTAATTTTCATGCCATTCTGAATAACAGGATAAAAATTTCTCGCCATCCTGCTCTGTCCTTGGGATGTGAGTCTTCCTTTTGTTCACCACATCCACACTGCATGCTTTTCTTGTCTCTGAGTCCATAAGTAAGTCTCTTGATGGTTATCAGATCAACTGCTGCAGTATCATACAGTTGTGGGCAGGTGACTGTTTATTTAGGCCCCAAAACACAAGAGTAGTGATGTTGACAAATTGTATATGGCAAAGACAAGCTGTAAAGTGCTTGCTTTAAGTGAAAGTTCTTGATTTAATAAGGAAAGAAAAATGTCATATGCTGCAATTGCTAAAGTCTTTGGTAAGAATAAACCTTCAACTATGAACTTGTGAAGAAGGATAAAGAAGTTCCATGCTAATTTTGCTGTTGCACCTCAGATTGCAAAAATTATGGCTATAGTACATAATAAGTACTCAGTTAAGATGGAAAAAAGCATTACATTTGGGGTTCACTATTACCTCCAGTTTCAGGCATATACACCAAGGGTCTCAGAATATATGCCCTGTGAGTAGAGGGAAACTGCTAGAAGTACTTTTAATTGCCTCACATTTTATACAGTCCACTTGAAACTTTTTAAAAGTTGACTTGTATTTCACCCGTGTGAGCATGAGCATAGTATTACCTGTTTTTCCTAACATAAACAGCAAAGGACACTGAATAGCAATATAGTTGTGCCTAAATTGATCTGTAATACTTTTAGCTATTCTCTAAGTTTGGATTTAAAAAGAGGGCTAGACTTTTCATATTTTCTATGTATATGATTTTATACATATATAAAATATTATATATATACATATATATATGATTTTCTAATGGCGAACAAAAATGCAGGGCTGGATAAACAGTTCTAGGAAGTTTTGCAAAACTATATTTTAGTGTTCTCTAATAACACTTATTTTCAGCTATTTTGAGCATGACACGAGCATCTTATTATGTAGGGTGGAATTTTTGTTTTATGTAAGGCTTAGTCTTTGTGTATTTTCATCACTAAATTTGACATCCTGGGTTATATCGGCAAAGGGAGGTTTAAATTCTAATTATGGGACCCGTTAGAGGGTATCTTAAGCCTCTGGTTCTGTGGAATAGACAGTGAGAAATGTATCAAGATCAGGAAGAAAAATAAATCTTAAAGTCTGCCTTCTATAAATGATGATCGTAATACTTGAAGTCAGAGGTGACATAATGTTACCATTCTTGTTCCTTTTTTCTACTTGATACATACTCGTTCAGTTAGAGATAAAAAGAACATTTTACTTTTCAGATAAAGTAGAATATTGTTTTCTTTAGTACTGGAGATTCTTCAGTTCCCAGGGCCACATGCATGTTAGGCATATGTTTTTCTACTGGGCTACATCTGCAACCCTTTTAATTTCTGAGCTAGGATTTCACTGAGTTCCTTTGGCTGACCTTGAACTTGCAATCCTCCTGCTTCGCCATCCTAAGTAGCTGGGTTGCAGTTGTGCGCCACTGCACCAGGCTACACTTTATGTACTTTTAGGTAATACTTCTGTCTCTGCATAGTTTGCTTTCCAGAGCCTCATTTTCCCAATATGTAAAATAGAACGAGTTGTGTTTTCCCCTCAGGACTGTGAAGAGTGAAGGAGAAATGAAGTGAGAACACTGCTCAGCACAGTCAGTGTGGTCCCCTCCTTCATGTTGCCGGTACCCCAGAGGAGAAGAGCTAAATAATGAGTCCCCTGCATGAGGTGTTTTTGTGTAATTACCAAACTGTTGATGAGTTCTACAGAATATAGAAAGTAGAGCTGCTAATTCCATAAATCGGCACATATGAGAAAAGTAGAATTGATAGAGTTAATATATATTGTTAGACATGATTTAAGATTTAATATGTTGCTTAATTTTGACTTTAAAACTAGTTTTAAAAATATGATATTGCTATAAAAGATTATTATCTGTGTTGATTTACAGAGTATTGTTACAGTCACATTTGAAGTACCAGGAAATGTAAAGGAAGAAAGTCTAAATGTATTTATTCAGGTGAATGCCATTTTTAACTGATTAATAATTTATCAACTGTCCGTTGCATAGTTGTTGCTGTTAGCAGTGGTTGATCTTATTAAAATATGTCACTTGATACAGAATCTCCTGTGGGAGAAGAGTGTGAGAAACAAGGAGAACCACTTCATGGAGGTCATACGGCTAAAGGTGCAGTATGCAATTTGCCTTTGTTGGCTTCTGGGAAAATCCTTCTTTTGGCTATTACACAAAAATTATATTTGGTTTTTTAGACAGAAGCACTGGTTTTAGCACAAATGACCTTTGTCTCCTTTCATTTCTGTCATTTCCATTACTAAAAAGGAGCTTTTAAAATTACAGCAGAAAGCGTGATTTATTTGCACAGCTCCATTTAGTGTTACAGCTAAAACAGTCTGTGAGCTTTGAAAATGTTAGTCTCTGCTCTCATGCCCAGCTGTTCTGAGCAGTTACCTGGTTAATGAGCTTGTGTCTGTCAGAGTTCTCCTCCTCTTGGAATACAGGTTGGTCACTTAGAGAAAACTGCTTATTTTTCTATGAGAGCTTCATTTAACAGCGAAAGAATATGAAAAATCCTGCTGGTGCTGAAACTCATGCATTTAGCAGACACTGAACATTCTGTCAGACACTGAAAAAGTTACAGAGGAATAGAAAAATTCTTGTTCAGTGTTTGGAATCTCATGTATATTACTTGATGCTTGCGTATGTTATGAAAGTCACCTTTTCCTGAGAAAGCAGTGATTCTAAGTGTATCCATCAATCAGCAGTCCTTTGAGTATCTACTCTTGTGATTTCTCAAGTGTACATAAAGTTCTTATTACTGTTACTAACTAGATTCTCTCCAGGTATGCACTGACATCCGGGGGTCACTAGAATAATAGGTTGAGACTATGAACAGACTATTTAGATTTGAATTTCTTCACTCGTTATGCTGGCTCTACCTGGGATTAGCACTGCAGAACAACATAGGGAAATCCCAATCTACTTCCATATCCCTGTCACACAAAGAAACTAAGCTGGATTCTGCTGCTGCTTTATGACTGCAGCATCATCAACGTTCCACAATTCTAACTGGCCGAGCATCTCTTCTGTAACTGCGTTTATCTCCTAGTATTGAATGTGGGGTTAGGTTTCCTAAAAAGTAGCAGTTTGGGCATTTATACTAATGCTGCCACCAATGCCTATGCAGAATTCAGTGGCTTGTCTGTATCATCTCAGTCTGGATTTTGCACTTGTATGAGCATTTCTTAATCCTTGTCCTCTGATTTTTCCTTTAACCTTCCTTCCATCAAAACACTGAGGGATCCTGGGACAAAACAGAATCCTTTCATAGCCTTCCTTCATTTTCCTGTTACAGAGTATTAGTCTTAAAGTCATCATCATGTTTAGAATGAAACTCTTGTGACAGCAAATGCTCATATTTTTTATGTAACACAAAATTGATACTTATAGAAAAGTCTTTCAAGGAGTTTCTTATAAAAAAAGCAGAACCCAAAACTCGAAGAAGAAAAACAGAAAAGAAATACACACAAAATACACAAATATGCCAAGAAATTTTGTGTTGGAATTGGCTAATTTGTGAACTTCTATATGGAATATAATAGTTTTTCTTCTATGTTGCTATCATCTAGACCATTTGTTACAACCTATTTTCAAAACTGATTAATCACCAGAATCTTTTAACTTCTCAAATTTTCAAATTTTCCCACTGACTCTTGAAAGAAATATCAAATTCTTAAGTGGATAATCAGCAGGCTATTGTACATAACATTCTACTGTGTTGTCTCAGGTTTTGTTTTGCTAACAGTGAAAGAACATATGTATTAATTTTTATCAGAAAAAAGAATTCTTTAAAGAGTTGGTATACACAGAACTTTTTTTAAACTAGAGGTTTTAAAAAGATTTTTCAGTGTACAAATACTTAGAATTAAATAATTTTCACAGCTTTTGGAGTTTGTATTTGAAAGAGAAATAGCAAAATATAATCAACATTTATGAACTATTTCTGCTTTTAAAATTGTGTTGAGGCTGATTATTTTTCTTTGAGCAGGGGCTGGTGTCAATCACAGACAAACCACAACAAGTGATTGTCCAAGGTGTCCATGAACTCTATGACCTGGAAGAGACTTCAGTGAGCTGGAAAGATGACGCTGAGAGAACAAATCGATTGGTCCTTATTGGTAGGTAACAAAGGATAAAATTTCTCAAGCAAAAAAAGATTCGAAGGGGATATAATGTGTGCTTAAGCAGTATTAATCAGATCCTCTTTTGTAACTAAGCTTATGGTTAATGTATTTGTCTTAATCGTGATAACATTTATGTGAACTTGTTTTACTGTTCAGACAATTCTAGAAAAGTGATTATACTGAGCTCCAATTTGGTTTTGAAACTTAACTAGAAAGTTAGAAAGGCAATCACTTAATTACTGTTGTTTTTCTAAATTTCTGAAGATCACTAAGCATTTAAAAATCTAGAATTGATAAGGGAATTGTGTCATTATAATAAGCATAATATAATCACTGTGTTTTGTTTTGTTTGCAGGCAGAAATTTAGATAAGGACATCCTTAAACGACTGTTTATAGCTACTATAACAGAAACAGAAAAGCAAAGGACAGCACATTTCAAAGAAGATCAAATTTGTCCATAGCACAAGAAGCATTTATTAAAAGGATTGGCTAATAGAAATAAGTTTCCTACCTGGGGTATTTCAACCATTATTCTTTAATGATTTCTTTTATGAATTCCAGCGTACTTAAAGATAATATTTATCCTATCCAGTACACAAAATTTAGTAAATCAGTATTATAAAACATTGACATTCATAAAATAAAATATAATATCATGTGAAGTTTTGGTTTTATTTTTTGGAAGACAAGTGGTTCACAAAACTTTCTCAATTTGTATTGGAGTTTATACATGAGCGTTTTACCCATTATATGTAATAATGATGCTAAATTTCAACATTTTCATTTTCCTTTAGAACTTCAGCGGATTCCAAATAGATCTTATTAACAAAAAAGTTTTAAAGCAATTAAGTATCACTTTTTATTAAATAAGTCTCTCTTGTGCCTAGAGACTTAGAAAGTGGAAGAAATTTGCTTCAAAGGAATAAAATTATCTCTTTTTTAATAGTCATTACCAAGCATTCCTGTTAGTATGATGAAATTTCAACTATTTATTAACACATTTACATTCTTGTTTTAGAACTTTTAAATAATTTTTACTGATATTAAATTCATCTTGGTCATGTGAGCTTCTTTAGTTTCTACTTTAAGGTAAAAACGTGATGAGGCAAAAGCCATCGTTTGTAACTATAACTTTTGATATAATGGTCTTTTCACATAAATCATTGGTAAGTATTCAGCGAATCCATTTTCTACTATTTCTAAAGGCCATATCAGCATAATTATATGATAGTCACATTGTTAGAGAGAAGTACAGATGGAATTTATGAAGAGCTTTCTCAGACTAATCTTTTTTTTTCTTTTTGAGGCAGGGTCTTGCTATGCAGTTCAAGCTGGCCTTGGGCCCACTTTGTAGTCCAGGCTGGTCTTGAACTCACAACAATCATCCTGCCTCTGCCTTCCGAGTGCTGGGATTACAGGTGTGCGCCACCATGCCTAGCAATCATTGTTAAATATAGAAGGCTATCAAAACTGGGCAGGTGGTGTGAACACCTGCAATCCCACCTACTCAGGAGGCTGAGGCAAGAGGATTACAAGTTTGAGGCCAGCCTAGGTAACTTAGCAAGACCCTGTCTCAAAATGTGGTGGTGGTGAGGGCTATCAAAGTGGCTTTTGGAATTGTTTCTCCAAAACTGTAAGTAAGGGGGTTTTGTCTGTTTCCTGTGGTTGCACTGCCTGGAAGTGGAAGGTAATTGGCGATTGCAGTTGTGTTCTTTGGAGTCATTCTGATCTTCCATCCTTTCTGTGCTTTTACAATATAGATTCTGTGACCTCACCTAGTTGCCTCCTGAGCCCATTGCCTTGGCTCATGACTGAGAAAATATGCTTTTTTTTTTTTTTTTTGCGGTACTGGGGATCGAACTCAGGACCCTGTGCTTGCTAGGCAAGTGCTTATTCCACTGAGCTATATCCCCAGTCCAAAAATATGCTTATTTTGTGGCAAGGATTTACTCAGAAAATCCACTGATTTTTCAGAACAGATTTGTGCTTTAATTTTAGCATTGTTGCTTTTTTAGCTGTGTAAGGTCTGGCAAAATTTTTAATCTGGGATTGAGTTCCTTCCTTATAAAGCAGATAGTAAAATATTAGCCATTCAAGGATAGAATAAGTTTGTAATTATTCAGTATAGCTTCTGGCATGTAGGAGGGTTTACATGTTTCTTTCTAATAATTTAGATTTATGCTATAATTAATATGATCACAATGACTATAATATCCTTTGACAAATACTGTGTAGTTCTGTTTCTTCCATGCCACGGAAAGGGGCTTATAATTAGTTTCCCTGCTGTGGGAGAAATGTTCAAATTAATAGTAATCTGTACTCTTGAAAATACACATTTATAAGACTCATGAATATTTTTTCCTTAAAATGTGTCAAATTAATCTTAAGTGTTTTTCATTACCAATCTATTGCATCAATGTATTTTTGTCTCAAAAATGCAAATACTGTGGGTGAAATTGATCTTCCCTGATCCCCCACCTTCATCCATTACTTAGAACTAAGTTAGTCTTCTATCCCTTTAGACGTTTCTTTTCACTTATATGTACATTGTTTCATAGAGTGAATTATTTTCCAACGATCATAGCTGTACTCTAAGCTGCTTTTTCGGGAAACATAGACACTTGTCATAGCTATCCTTATGGTTTTACTTCTATAATGTGTGTGTGTATGTTTAATGAGTCATCATTATGTCATAGTTTGCTTTAAAAAAAAGCTGTTAGATAATTCCATGACTGCATATAAATCTATCTTAACTGCTGCATAGAACTTCAGAGTATAGTATAGTATAGTATAGAAGGCAGTGATTTTAAAAAAACTTTATAGGGAACTGGACTTTACTAAGTAATAATGCTGGGGTAGAAATGGCACACACAGATAAAGCACAGGTAATCACATTGCCTGCAGTCTGGGGAAGGGACATTTGTGGGAAAATACCAAGTAGCCTTAAGCAGGTTGACAAATAAAGATGACCTAGGCTGAGTGCTCATGGATGGCACCTGAGGAAAGGTTGCATTTAAAAACCAAATCATAAGGAGCCATTCATCCTGCACTGGGGAGGCTGAGGCAGAAGGATCATGTGTTTGAGGCCTGCCTGAGCTACATAGTGAGAGCCTGTCTCAATGACACCCTGCCCCTAAGTCATTCATACAGAGCAGGTAAGAAGGCTCTACATAGAGGAACCAAGTCCTTTAGAGGTCCCTTAAGTGGGAACCAGGGTAGCCTGTTGAGAGATGGGGATGAAGATAAGGGTAGCAGAAGGTTAGAAAGTGAGAGCATGAGGTGAAGTTGGAATTGTAAATTAAGACCAATTCTGTTGTTTTTTTTTAGGATGGTAAACATTTGGATAATTCTTAATACAGTGAGGAGTGACCGAGGCTTGGCAGTGATCTGGATGTGACTGCTGTGGCACATTTGTGGCCTGTTGTTTCTATTACTGGAATTGTGAAAAGTGCTACAACTGTCAAGCCTCTAGGAGTGAATGTTTCTCTAGAATTGATCTGAGTGAAATCACTAGCTTCTAGCACATGCACATTTAAATTTTTAATAGATATTAGCAGTGTAGGAAAGTATCCATTTCCAAAACACAACACATTTTAAACTTTTGTCAGTCTAAATGACTGATATCTCACTCCTTTTTATTTTATACTGTATTTTACATTGTTTTTATTTCTTGAAGGAGGCATTGTGCTGTTCATACTTTTACCAAAGTAAAATATATCCAATAAGTAGAGCCAAGCTGGGCATGGTGGCACATGCCTATAATCGCAGCACTTGGGAGGCCAAGACGAGAGACAGAAAGATTGCTGTGAGTTTCAGGTGAGCCTGGGCTACATAGTAAATTCAGGGCCAATCTGCATTACAGAGCAAGATCCAATCTCCCCTTCCCCCACCAAAAAAAAATTAGAGCTAGAGTTTTGCTTGTATCTTCAGGAGACTCAAACCTGCTGCAGATGTCCTGGGTGGTTTCATTTTCGCACTGACAATGATGTGAGCCATTCTGTTTATTACAGGAGACTTGAAGGGTGTTGTGGTGATTGTGAGAAGGTTTAGGCATGGGTCATCTAAAACTGTGTAGTTTACTGTGGGGTACAGGATAAATTATTCTCTGAGCCTCTGCCTCCTCATTCATAAAGTAGACCTGACAATGTAACACTCTCTAGATTGTTCCAGGGGTTACATTTCAGGCACCTCAAGTATAGAGTCTCAGCAAATGTGAATTTCTCTTCTAGCAAGGCTTAGTACATGCTTTAAGCCTCTACACATCTTAAAGGGTTCTTTTGGAAGCTTCTTTCAGCTATAAGAGAAAGAGGCAAGAACAGAGCATGGAGTTTAAGACAGCTGTAACAAGTGTCCGCAGTAGGTGTGAGGGAAAAGCAGGTGACTGACAGGATCACTTTGAGAAAATCTTAACAGCTTCTGCCTTTCAGTTTTCAGCGGCTACCAATAATGTGTGAGCTAAAAGGACCCTCCATGTGGCACTTCCTTGTCTTAGACTCCTGAGTTATAAATTGCAGACTCAAGGGCTTTTAATTATTTTTCCTACTTGCTACCTGAAACATTTTGTCTGTGTGTTTTTTATTTGCCTCTGTTAGATATGTAGTTTTGATTTCTTAAAATGTCTTCTTGGAAGCTGGAGATGTAGCTTAGCCGAGATCCAGTGCATTCAGGGTGGTATGGCCATAGTGGAGATGTAGGTTAGGGGGAGGGTGTGTGACTAGCATGTGTCAGGCCTTAGTTTCAGTCTTCAGTACTCAGGGGAAAAAGTCTTGGTCCTGGAGAGGTAGCCCTGGGTTCAGTTCCCAGGCACAAATAAATAAATTAAAATTTAATTGTGGGTAGAAATTCAGGATAAACAAAAATATCTTTTTCTAGAGGCTTTAATCCTTAATGAATTTTGAAGGTGATTATCAATAAAATCTAAAAGGCTTGCAAAGCAAGAGGGTCAATGCTTTGAAACATTATGAGCCTGTTTGCTTTTACAAATTGAATACTTGTTTCCTTTGGGTTCCTGGTGTAGGTGGGAAAGCCTGTTTAGATTGCTTTGAAGTGACTGCTCTTACAGAAATGCCTTATACTGGTGGGACTAACATGGAAAGAAGTGAACTGTACCTTTGCATATTAGGCATATCACCCTATTTGGATGAGAAAGACACACTAAAGCACTTTTCTCAGAATGAGTCTTTTTTTTTTTTTTTGAGACACGATTTTACTGGCGTTAAACTCACTAGGTAGCCCAGGTTAGCTTTCAATTTGCAGCTATCCCCCTACCACAGCCTCTGGAGGGCTGGGATTGCAGGTGTGTGCTACCATGCCTAGCTATAATGAGTTTTAATATTAGAAGCACTCTTACATTTTATTCTGTTGATGATCAAATTATCTTTAATATTTAGAGTAAAGAGAGAATCCATTATCATCCTTCCTGAAGTTTTAAGAAGGTGTGATTTTTAAACTAGCATACTTGTTCTGGAAAAACAAAACTATTTAATCTTAGGAAAAAAGTAATTAAATACGATCAAGTGCTCAGTATGTACTAGCCCTCATGTTAAGTGTTACAGAAGCTACAAAGTAAGACTTGATTCTTAAAGCAACACTACAGAATTGATGGATTAGGGCAATAAGAATTTTTTATTTTTCCTTTTCCTTCTTTAGAGTGATACACCATTATAGAGTTTTTCCAAAGTATTCAACTAAGTTTTCATTATCATTACTACAGCTCTTCATTTTAATATTTGATATATTTGCATTGAGAACCTATATTTAGATATAACTGATAAACCATAAAGTTAAAACATGTAAAGTAATACTGTTCATATGTTTTAGTATTCCACAGAGTTAAGTAACTATTATCAGTATCTAACTCCAGAACATTTTCACAAAGAAACCCTGTATCCATTTTTCCTTACCCCAGCCTTCACAAATCCACAAATCATTTCTTTATGGACTTGTCTATTTAGACTCTTTCAGTGTTCTGTTGCAGGGACATACATATCTTAAAAGCTCATGATTTCAGAGGTTCCAGTTCATGGTTGGCTGGCTGCAAGGCAGAAATGTCATGGTGGTGGAGAGCACGGCAGAGGAAAACGCTCATCTCCTGGCAGCCAGGAAGCAGAATGAGAGAGATAGAGAGAGGGGAAGGGGCTAGGTACAAGAATATACTCTCTAGGTTGCACCCATACTGACCCACTTACTACAACCAGGCCCCACCTCCTAAGAGCACATTCAGCTATGAACTCATCTATGAATTCATCCATTGTTGATGTTAGCAACCCTCTAATCACCTTCTGAGTGTCTCAGAGAGACATTTTTTACAAAATTCAGATCCCACTAGACTCTTCACTTAGCATGTCTTCAGGGTTCATCCATATCATAGTATGTATCAGTACTCCATACCTAGTGCTGAATAGTGTTCTACATGGATAGACCACATTTTGGTTTTCCATACATCGGCTATCTTGAATTTCCACTTCTTGGCTCTTAGATTCTTTTCTCTCTGTGTTTGTTTTAATTTTGAAAGGAAAGTTTTAGATTTTTAGAAAAGTTGAGCAGGTAAGTTTCTTCATCCCCCTTCCTCCCTCTATTAATGTCACATAGTGATGTGGGATATTGCAGTTAGTGAACCAGTACTGGTACATTCTAAGTCCAGTTTGTTTCCTATGCTTAGATTTTACCTACTAGCCTCTGAGAATCTCATCTAAGAGCACCGTACATTTAGTATTAATGTCTTCTTAGACTCCTCTTGACTTGGACAGTTTTTCATTTTAGTGATTGTTGATAATAGTTTGGAGGAATGATTGGTACCCAAGATGCTGTTCTATTGGAATTGTCCCTTGTTTTTCTCTTGATTAGTCTGAGACTTGGAGAGGAAGACCAGAGTACCATTTTCATCAAATCATAACAAAGGTGCCTGCTGTCATCATGACTTGTGACTACTGATGTTGGCCTTGATTACCTGGCTGAAGTTGGCAGGTTTCTCCACTGAAAAGAATCACTCCTTTTCCCCCATACTGTACTCTTTAGAAGGAAGAGCATTGTGCAGCCCCCACTGAAGAGTTGGTCCTTGAGGGCGCAGCAGTTACATAAGTTATTTGGGATTCTGTAAGAGATTCCCCCCATTAATGTACTCATCTATTTTCATCAATTCAAACACATGTATTTTGGATATTCAATACTATTTTGTTCAAAGTGTCCTAGATATGACCACAGGGAACTCCAGTTTTTTCTTGCAACCCCTTTGACACACACCCAGCAGTGTGGGTTTTTGTTTTGTTTTGGGTCACATCATTATATCCTTTCACTTGTAAATAACCCAAATCACCGTAGAAGTTGATGTTAGGAAAACTAACAATACTCTCTTTGCCAGGTAATGGGATTCCTTTGCTGATGAAGGTACTGTGCCTCTCCAGCAGGGGGTTAAGGGGAGGCATGGGGGAGTATCAGGTTAAAGAAGACACCTGTCCCAGCCCTCCTGGGGTTAAGTTTATAAGAGCACACAAATAGTCCTTGGTAAATTTGGATTCAAACACAAATCTGTTGGACTCAAACTTTGTGTTTCTTTCTCTTACTTCAAACAGCATATAACTAGAGAGCCTTAGAGGAAGGATAAAGATGAGGAAAAAAGTCTTTCAAGGGAACCCTTCAAGAGAAGTTGTTCTCTGAATTTTTACCCTGGAGCCACTAGCTACTTTAAACCAGTTTTAATCCTGAACGCATGAAGCTACTTGTTGATAGATTTTGCCCTTATGGGTGGCTTCTGATGTCTCACTGAAAATTCATCGACATTTTAAACACTAATGGAAGATTGACTTAAGTGATAAGCAATGGCTTAACAATGCCATTCTTTTATGCTACATTTTTATTAGATACCACCTCAAATTTTTTCCCAGGTAGGTGGACTTCAAATTATGAATATATACTATAGCCTAGTATTTTACCATAAGAGCCCCATTTATGTAACATTGTGTTCTACTTTAGTGGTGCCACTAGAGACTTTGAACTAATTCATACGAAGCCAATCAAGAAATCCTGTTACTTGCAGGGATTTTAGGTGAGTGAAGAGAGCTGCTGTCATCCTTCTGTGCAGTGTAGACGCTAAAAACCAAGGCACTGATACATACATCTAATGACAGTAACACTGCAACCCAGGCTTCCTTAACTAAAATTTCAGGTTTTATTTTTGATCACACTAAAAATGTTTAAAGTTCCTGAAATGATAGATGGAAGAGAGAGTTAAGGAAAAGAGGGATAAATGTGCTCAAATATACACTAGGCGTGATCTATGGTGTTGGGCCAGTTTGTGAAAAGAGGATTTCTGTGATGAAACCAACTTGGTCATGACCTTTAAGAGGAAGAAGCAAATACCAGTCATCACTGTAGTGTAAGTGAATAGATTTGTGGAACCCATTCTAAGCACGCATGCCTGTGTGCCCTTAGAATGGTATGAACCTATTCCTTACTGTGTCAGGATGTTCAGACAAGTTGGAGAATCACTCCTGTTAAGGGGATGGGGAAACCTTAGCCCTCCTGCCCTCACTTCACCCTGAACTTCCACAACTTAGTGTTAGGACGTTTCAGGCTTTCCTGAAAATCTGAGTCAGGGAGAACACAGGGGCATTTTGCGGAGGGCGATAAGGACAATGAGCCACTCGTTTTGGGATGTGGCGTAGAGTGAGAACATTAAAATAGTTCATTCCACCGGTCTGTAGGAGAACAGAATCCATCAACGAAAACGGGCGATTAACCAACGCATGGAACTCGAAAACGCCCATTCACATGTTCTTTTGCAAATGCAGAATATATTTCAGTGACCCCACTCCCTGCCGCGGAATTTGGTCCACAGGCGAGAATCCTAAAAGTCTAGGTAGCCATAGTTGGGAATCATATTTTCCTTTCTTCCATTTGCTCCTTTAAAAGTGCAATAACAGCCTAGGCAAAGCGGGGACCAGTAGGCTGGTCAAACCCTGAGAGCGAGCATCTTCCGGGTGGCGGCATCTTCCGGGTGGCGGCGGGTGAGGAGGGGGGGTGTTTGCAGCGGACCCTCACCATTGGACTGCGTCGGGAGGAGGTGACCCCGCTCCGAGGTAGGGTTGGAAGGGTATAAAGCAGCGGAGCGCAGCACTCAGTGTGTCCAAGCGGCTTTAATAAAAGGCAAAGTGTATTCTTGCCGGGCGCTTTGGAAACGAAAAACAAAACAAAACCTAACAGGTGACTAGCGCTTTGGACGCCCAGAGTGCGTCGCAGGTGAGAGCGGCTCTGCCTGCCCCGCGTCGGGCATCTGCTTGTCCATGAGCTTTCCAAGATCTGAGCGCCTGCGCTCCGCGCCGCAGCCCGGCCTCCGAAGCTCCGAAGAAGTCGGAGAGATCGACGTCTTGGGAGAGAAGGGAGATGAAGACGGGCAGCAGGACGAAGAAGACGAGCAGTCCGGAAGGCGCCAGACGTGCTTAGAGCGGCCGTGCAGGCGGGGGTCGTGCACCCGGGGCAATGGCCCGAGCCACTCCTCGGAGCTGGGAGGCGAGTTCAAGGAACCGCGGAGGCGTGCGGCGGCGGCCCCCGGAGACGTCCTGCAGCCGGCGAAGCCCCCCTACTCGTACATCGCACTCATCACCATGGCCATCCTGCAGAGCCCGCACAAGCGCCTCACACTCAGCGGCATCTGCGCCTTCATCAGCGGCCGCTTCCCCTACTACCGCCGCAAGTTCCCCGCCTGGCAGAACAGCATCCGCCACAACCTCTCGCTCAACGACTGCTTCGTCAAGATCCCCCGCGAGCCCGGCCACCCGGGCAAGGGCAACTACTGGAGCCTGGACCCCGCCTCCCAGGACATGTTCGACAACGGCAGCTTCCTCCGGCGCAGGAAGCGCTTCAAGCGCCACCACCCGCCCCCGGGAGGCCACCTGCACCACCCCTTGCCCCTGCCCGCGGCTCCCGCCACCCTGCTCGGCCCCCACCGGGGCCTTGAGCTGGGCACCGCGGCCCCGACGCAGCCTGTCCCCGCGAGCCGCCCGTGCGCGCTGCTGCATCCGCATCCGCTGCGCTACGTGCTGCTCTCTGCTCCCACCTACGCCGAGGCGCCCAGCAAAGCAGAAGGCGCAGACCTGGGGAACCCCGGACCCCTCCCGATGCCGCCCTCGCCGGGCTTCTCGCCTTGGGGGGAGGGCGAGGGCTCCGCGCCTGGGCGCGGAGGTAGGTGCTCCTCCTTCAGCATCGAGAGTATCCTGCGAGGCGTCAGCACAGGAGCCGTGCAGGGTCTGCCTCCGGCGCCGTGGGGTTACTACCACCTGCTGCAGCGCCCATCCTGCCTGCTGCATCCCCAGGCCGCTGCCCCCTTGCTGCACGTGTCCGCTGCTGCCGCCGCCCGGACGATTTTGCAGCAGCACCAGCAGCACCAGCATCAGCATCAGCACCAGCACCAGCACCAGCGCCAGCACTGTGCCAGTGGCTGTGCTCCCCCCAGCAAAGGTGCGCTGCTGGGCCGCCACTTGTCTGCAGTCGCGGCTCTCCTGAGGTACCCGCCGGCTGCTGAGGGCTCCAGGCTGACGGCCTTGGCCGCGCCTTCGAGCCGAGAGGGAACCTCGCCAGCCTTTTGAGTCACACCCACACCCGTCCTGCCGTCCGACTCCCCCCGCGGTACCTGGAGCCGGGGAGAAGGGGCGCCCTGTCCTGCAGTCCCCGCCGTCCCATTCTTCCGCGCCCGCCCACTAGGCCTGAGCGTCTAAATCCGGCGTCGGAGCAGCCACGGATTTCTGCTTGAATCAAAATAGTTACAAAGGAACAGTTGTTGTCTGTCCTCTTAAAGAAACCCGGAGGCGGTAAAGGCCGGGGTCATCCCCTTCCCCTTCCCCGCTTCGGCTGTGGCTTCTGCAGCTTTTCCCGTGTGCACATTTCCCAAGGAGCTGTGAACCAGGGCGGTGTATTCCGGTGTGATATTCGAAGAAAAGCAAGGAAAACACAGCCTCCAGCACAAAGCATGTTTCCCTTCTTTCCCTCCCTAGGAACTGCAAGTATTCCGAGGTCCGGCGCAAAATGCTTATGGTTTCAGTGTCTACCTGAACTAGATGTGTAATATAAGTAGAGTGTTAACTTGGGAAAATTCATTTCTTGTGTGTCTGACGTCTGGGGAGATGCTAAATGCCTATGTAGAGGAAATAAAATGCGAATACATTATGTGGTTTATTTATTTATTTTTATTGTGCGTCCCTTACTTTCTAAACGGAATGTCTCTTACAGCTTGCTTTCTTCTCTCGAAATTCAACAATGGCTTATTGGTTCAGTTATCATTATAGATATCAGAACAACCTGTTTTCAATGTGGTTTTTAAAAATTTCTAATACTCAAGGTTGAAGAAGTTGACTTTTAGTTATTATTATTATTTTTTGATATCAGGAATCGAACTCAGGGCCTTGCACTTGCAGCTGAGGTATATCCCCAAGCCCCGATGTTGATTTTTAAAACGAGAAATTTCGGAGCCAAGGGCATAGCTTAGTGGTAGACCAGATGCCTGGCGCCGGTTCCTACCCCAGCACTGCAAAGAGGGCGAGAGGCTGGTGGAGCTGCTGTTTAGAAAATCTTTAGGAGAAAAAGAATCCGGAGAAATGTAAATCTAGTCTTCATTTATTTTCCATGTTTAAAGACATTTTTTGGAATAAGCTAGTGATCATTTGAGATCAATTTGGGAGGCGGCAGACATTTTTTTCCAGGGTATTTAGAGAAATTATTTTCTGATGTGTGTGTGTTCGCAACGGCATTTTCGAACCCCCCCCCATTAATTTTTTCTTTCTTTCTTTTCTTTTTCTTTTTCTTTCTTTCTTTCTTTCTTTTTTTTTTTTTTTGCCTTTTTGAGACAGGATCTCGCTGTGCTGTTCAGGCTGGCCTTGAGCTTACTTTGCAGCCCAAGCTGGTCTCGAACTCGCAACGATCCTCCTGTCTCAGCCTCCCGAGGGCTGGGATTACAGGCGTATGCCACCACGCCCGGCAATGCCGCATTCATTTCCAAAAGGATTTCGTAAGCATTTCTCGGCTTCAGGTGACTGAGCGGGAGGGAAACAAGGCCTGAACGCCCAGCACGAACAACACACTGCCTGAAAAGAAAGCAGATTTCTAGAGATCTGGTCCTTGTGAACCAGCTGCTGTTACTCTAAACGTAGTTGTTCCAGGGTGGTCTCTTCGCCCTCCGCTGAGAATTTCCTCGCTTCCGGATGGAGGGAAAATGCGGGGACTCCTTTTATTAAGTGGCTGCGGTTTTACCGCAGCTTTGCACCTCCGCTCCCTCACCAAACTCCTTGGCCACGCCTACTCCGCGGCACCCACCCGCAACCGCGCTTTGGGGGCATTTTGGAAGGTCGCCCGGCCCCACACAGGCAGGGTAGCTGCGTTCTGGGGGCTTACGAGGTGCCTTGGTCAGTCAGCCGAGCACCAAGAGTGTCCTATGTAGAGCCCCCTCCACGGTTTTTTAGCAAATCGGGCAGGTCTAGGGACAGTCTGAGAGTCTGAAAACAAATCAAGACTGGGAAGGTCCTGTTTCATTCCAAGTTCTCCACCTGTTAGCGGTTCCAATTCCTTTAGGGCAAAAGTTCCCAGGCCTACCTTCATTCATATATTCAATATTTTTTAAAGTTTTTAAAGTTTTTTCCATTTTGGCGGTAGCAGGGATCAAACTCAGGACTTCCCACTTGCCAGGCAGGGGCTTATTCCTCTGAACTACACCCACAGCCCCGTGTATTCAGTTAACAAACGTCCTAAAGCCCGCTTTGGCCGGTAGCGGAACTCAGGACAATCCCCCCCGCGGCTCGCTGGGCATCCTTGGAATTTCTTCCTGCTCTTACAGAGGCCAGACCCGCGCAGTCACAAAGCAGGGTGACTGCCAATCAGAGCCCGAACTAGGTCTAACCCCAAGCTCCTAATTTTTCCCTAACGAAACCGTATCGAACGATGACTTTCCGAGATCAGTGACAGAGGAAAGTAAGCGCTGTTCCCTGGTCCACTCTGCACGAAACTGGGCGAGGGCGCGGAGAGGTGGGGCTCAGGTGCGGACCAGGCCCGGTGTCCTGCGCACCCCGCGGGGCTCGAGGTCGTTCCTCGGGTTCTGTGTCCGGGCGTCCGGGCGCCTCTCGGGGCCTTTTCTCAGCCCCTCCGCTGGGGTCCTGTCCGAGTTTCGAGTTTCGAGAAGGGTCGAAGGTCCTCGGCGGAGGACAGGCTGACTGGGTGCGCTCAGAGTTGGGTGCTCAGGGCTGGGTGCGCCCGCGGAGTTCAGCCCAGAAGCCGAGAGGAGGGCGAGGGGCTGCGTGGAGCAGAGGCTGGGGCGGGGGCGTGGGGCCACCCGGGAAAGGGACCCCGCCCTCGGCTAATAATCACGGGGTAGTAGTTGTTGCTTGGGTTTTCCGGAGACAGGGTTTCTCCGTGGCGCAGGCTGCCTCGAACTCAGCCCGGTCCCCCCGCCTCAGCTCCGCTGTGCACAGAGGAAACCGGCCCTGCAGAGGTTACCTCTTGCGAGTCCCTAGGAAAACGCCCGGGCGGAGAACGGAAAGGTCACGGTCCCGCGCGCCCGAGCCCTCGGGGACTGGAGCTCGGAGCGCGCGGCCGGGACAGCCAGCGCGACACCCGAGGGTCCTGGGCGTTCCCTCCTCGCGCGCGGCTTTTGTTGCTTCTCCGAGTGCTACACGTGGCACGGGCGACACCCACGCGGCAGGCCCAGAGCCCCCGCGGCCTCCCCGCAGCCCTCGGCCACCCACGGTGCCGGGCGCTCGTCCGGCGCTGCCCGGGCCGCCAGGTCCGCTCGGCGATCCCGACCGCGTCCGCTCCGCGCTGCGCCCCGGGCACTGGATCGGGACCCCGGGCACCGAGCCGGGGCTCTGGGGTCGCACGGCTGCAGGAAGGGCGGCGCCGCGCTCTCTGGGTGCAGAGAAGGAAAGAGGGTGACTGGGGCCGTCGCTGTTGGCTGGCCGGAGGCCAAGAGCGCAGGGAAGGCGGGCGACACGCACCCGGCACAGCCGTCGCCCGGCGCTGCGGTGACTTTCCGTGTGTCCTCGTCTCTGCGTGGCACCCGAAGTGAACGGTACCTGCTTGCACACTGGAATGTAGCTAACGATTTGGGAATCTCTTCATCTGTACAGAAGGTAGACAATCTAGGGGAGCCCTAGAACTAGGATAAAAATAAATGGAATCCAATGGGTATAAGAACAAAGCTGTCAGCGAGATCGGACAATCGGGGTCTTCCAAAATGTCGCACCCGCCCTTTATCACACTGTGTTGGAAGTGTGGGAGACTCGTGGTTCGTATCCATCCCCAACCTCACATTTGGGGAAGGTGTTTAGAAATTTCTGTCCACATTAAATTTCATTATAACGTAAATAGTAATCTTTCTCTAGTTGCTAAAGTCACCACCCTGTAATTTCTAAAGAGTTCAGTCTTCCTGGCTGTACATTCCTATCTACACTGAAATTATTTAAGCGAGTTGTAAAAATTCATTGACTCCATATACACTACTAGCTGCAAATAACTTATATGGGTGATAGCCAGTAATATTAAAATTTTCTCCCAAAAGTAAAAGATAGAGATCGGAAAAGAAAAGAGTTTTGAGAAAACATTATAAAACTCAGTCCACTCTCAGTTCCCTATTGCTGATCTTCCTTGACATAGTAAAAGTTTACCTGGATATAAACTTAACTCTCTTATTCGTTCTCAAAATAAGGGATATGTTTATTGAAATCAGTAAGTACATTTTTGGACAGTTAATGATACAGTGAAGCAGCCTATTCCTAAACCGAGACTAAAGGAACAAAGAGATTAGATGAAGCAAAGAGATTTTCTTTTCTCCACATACTATGATTTTGTTATGTATAACTATGACTGTATTTAAAACTCTATTATGGTTCACAGTTTCTCAGTTAAGGTGACTATTATTGTGTATCTGTTGTATAAGAATAAATTGTTCTATATTTCAAATAGTTTACTTTTCTTTCACTTTTAAAATTCATTTTTTTTTAAAAATAAGAACTTCAAACATATGTCAGAGTAAAGATTTTTATAATTAAACTCTTACAATTATGCCCTACAGTATGGTATATTACATTATACTAAATTAGCCCCTTGGGTGTGCCAACCTGTTTCATCCTTACCCGGGGATTGTCCTCTCCCCACTAGATTATTTTGAATCAAATCCAAGATATTCTATCACATACTCCATAAATATTTTTGAAAATCTCTGTAACAGATGAGAATTCCATCAATTTAGCCACATTTCCAGTATTATTCCTAAATAATTCACTGATAGTATCAGTTTATTCTGGTAATAGTTAAATATTCCCACCTGTCTCCAACCTGTTTTAAAATTGGTGAAACTAGTAGACCCTTAAGGGTCACACATCATATGTGGTTAATATGGTCTCATGTCCCTTTTAGGTTTTCCCAATCCTCTTTCTCTTTTTCCCTGTGAAAAAACTACATGGCTTGTCCTGAAGAATCTGATATTCTATATTTTCTGACCACCGGTAGGACTTTCTGGCAGGATATACCTAGAGATACAGCTTCTTATTTAGACTATTATTTGTAGTGGGGCAAGTATAGTTCTAGGAAAGTCTGTATGAAATTTCCCTAAATGTAAACAAAATATTTTCTTGTAACTTTCAAAAATAGATTGTCATCTTTAGTGTATTCATGAACATATAAATACTTGCCAATCAAATATTTCATCCAGAAATTTAGGTTAGTTTTATTTTGATGAGAATAAAGCTCTTTATAGCTTTAAAATTTTAGTTTTAAAGAATCAGGGGCATTTTATGTTTCAAAATTTTTGTTTTATATTGTTTTGTGTTTTAGAATGTAAAACAAATATACTTTTCAGTGAGGGGTGGAGTAACAGTTCAAATTTTGTGCTTACGAAAAAATTATTTCAGAATAATTCTAAATTAATGAGAATAGACATGAAAGAAATCAGACTAAAAAATTCACTTGACTCTAAGAAATAAGTTTAATAAAAATGAAAGTAGCTAGCTTTCTTGGCTCTCTATTATTTTAATGAGTATAAATACTAAATACAATTTCCATTCTTCTATTGTACATGGGGCTTCTGTCTCATTATGCAGTTATTTGCTGAGGTTTTTATGGCCACCATATCTCTGGGAAGGTAGAAACCGGATTTTATTCATTTTTATATTTCAAACAATTTCTGTCACATTGTTAAAAATGCACAGAAATGTTTAATATTAGTAAGTGTATAAATGAGTGATATATATATGTGAATTTAAATATACACAATACATGTTGAGATGGATTTAAATATTGCTCACATTACTGACAGTATTGTTTAAAAGGTATTATCCACATTAGAACAAATAGATTTTAGGAAAGGGTGCATTTGTATGTTATAAAGCCAAAGTTAATATGTCACACTCTTTAACTGTTTAATACTTATTTGATAAGCAGCTGATATTTTATATAGTGTTGTTCAGTATTTTTATTTGCATATATTTTTGGATTCACTACATTCAGCACTTAACATCATGATAGTTACATATTGCATCTGTATATAATACATGCAGATATATTTTAATATATGTAATCTATTTGACATTCAATAGCTTTGAAGCTTTAATCCTGGAACAGATATTTGCTTTGTACTAACTCTATGTAAATGCCTACTGTAAATAAATAGCTTTTGTTTTCTGAAATAAAACTTAGATTATGCTTCCTTGGGACTCGTCCAGTTTCCAAGGATAGATGGGGATGAGAAGATGAGACTTTGTACAAAATCTGTGTAATATTCATTTCGGTTCTGTTGTTTACTAGCTCTGTGACATGGAGCCAGACACTTAAACTCTCCAAGCCTCAACTTCCTCAACTATATGATAGTAGTAATTATAAATTTTATCTTACAGGCTAATTGTGGGGATTACCTGCAGTCATGTACATGAAGTGCTTAGTGTAGTAACTAGCATACACTAGTGAATCTAGCAATGTCAGCTATGAGTTAATAATGGTAATAAGGATGATACACCCCTAGATGGTGACACAATCATGCCTGACCTCCTTCTCTGTGTTTCCTCGTCTGTCTTCACATGATGGGTGTTCTTTATTTCCTGCCACACATGGCCTGTGTACACAGCATGCTGTTTCTTTCAGAAGGTTTCCAATGCTAGGTTAGTTTAATTCAGCCTCTGACATGAGGGACAAACCACATGTACTATCACTTCCAAGGACCAGCAGGACTTAAATGGGGGGGATATTCTGCTTACGTAGAGGAATGCCCTTGCCTAGCTCTAAAGAGCAGTAGAATAAAGTGAAATAACCACAACACAGCTAATTCTGAAATTAGAACCTGTGGAATAACAGATGCAACTTCCTCTTATAGAAGCCACCTGTTTCCTTTCTGTCCAGATTAACTTTAACGTGATGTCTTGATTTATTTTCTATGTATTTACCCCAAAAATATTTATTTTTATTTTAGAAACATAAAAGTACAAAAACATATTGACAAACAGACACCAATTATCATAGAAAATAGTACAATCACAACTAATCTATAGACAAGGTGATATGATCTCAACAGTGGTTATTGCTTTATCCATTGATATCTTCGAATTGTAGATGTATGGACCCATATACAGACATGCAAATTTAGTCAGACAGTTAATCCTCTCAACAACAGAAAAAAAACCCACAAAAACAAAAATCCAAAGACAAGAAAGAAAACAGGCATACATCAACAACAGCAACAACATCAACAACAACAACAACAGAAAAAAACACCGCTTGTTGCTGCTTTACATATTGATATCTTCGAAGTGTGTGTTCAGGCTAACACATACAGATATACACTATTAATCTAATATCCTGTCATCGATTATTGCTTAGCATTAAGTGAT
>PVLD010008836.1:0-81136 GCA_004027595.1 Dinomys branickii | reverse complement strand
AGCCGATCTCTGTCGGGAGTCGTTGGGGGGCTGCGCCGGCTCGGGGGTCGGGAGGGATCGAGGGGTCCGCGCTCTCAGGGCGCTAGGACCCAGCAAATTCCTCTCTCCTCTTCCGGCGGCTTTTGGGGCCCTCCGCGCGGCTCGCCCGACACGCGCGAAACGTGGGACCGCCAGGCGTCTCTTCCGCTAGCAAGCCGATCTCTGTCGGGAGTCGCCGGGGGGTTGCACCGTCTCGGGGGGGGGGCGGGAGGGCCCGAGGCGGCCGTGCTCCCACTGCGCCTGGACCGATCCCCGCTTCTTCCCCGCGGGGATCGTCCCTGGCTCCCAGCGTCTGGGACTTTCCCACGTCTCGCCCCGGCAGCCTGGTCCGCCCTACGACATCTCCCCCGGCATCTCAGAGAAATACGCCCAGTTTAAACCTCCCAGCCGAGGTTCCGGCATTCACGCTCACCAAGTCTGTCTCGAGCTGGTGGTGTTTATTAAGGAGGTTCGCTCCCTTGCTGCTCACCCGGTCGCCATCTTCCCCGGATCTCGATTAGGCAAAATTTACCCTCATAGAAAACTGTGATTTGAAAACCAGAATGTCTCTCTTCACGGGGCAACTGTTCTGCAAGTTTCAGTAAATATTTAGTACCTTTCTTTCAGTTTAAGAAAAATTAAAAATTGGCTAATTCTCCCTGGAGAGGGTACATTAAGTCTTCTGTACCATTCATCAGTAATTATCTATTACCATATATTTTCAAAAAATGCCTGAATGAATTTGCCATAGTAGGAAAATCTATTTTTAGTGATTACAATATAAGTACCTGAGAACGTGCTCTGTATTTGTCTGATTTTAGCTGTCTTTATGTCCTAAAATCTGTAAGTATGGAGTGTTTTGAGAGAATTACTTCATCATTACATTACTTATGAGTTATATAAATCATCTAATAAGCAGTGTTGAATACTTCACGTACTCTCTGACAAGGGATTAATCTAATAAGTTGAGAATTTGAGCCTTCTAATTTATTTGAACTACACATTCATTGTCTTGGACAATAGCCTCAGAATGTATCTCAAACAAAATTCCAATGTTTTAAAATGTTTCTTCCATGAAGAAAATTCAAACCAATGAAATGAAATTGTTGAACTTTATTCCAAACTAGAATTTAGGTCTGAAAGGAGAATGGGAAGGTGAATTGCTGATGGTCCAGATGGAGTAAAATATGATGTGTTAGTGGCTACAAGTGATGAGTTGACCTCAAAGAATGACTCAAGGATCATGACTTTATTTGTCAGTCCACAGAATGTAAACCAGAATGCCTTCTACTCTAAAATTAAAATATTTACAGGAGACAAAATGCACACACATACACACACATTAATTTAAATGTGAAGTGGTATATATTTATTTTCATGTATGTATAAATACTTGCATAAATATTAGTATGTGTTCATTAATATAGGCATGTAAATAGTAATATATACAAAGATATTGACATTGATTTCTGATACAATTCTATGTGCCTCTGTTTTCTGAGTAAACTTTGATTAAGAACACTCTCTCTACATAAATCAGAGCTACACTGAGAAGATCAAATGTAGATAAAAGCATGTAAAACTTAAAGGAACCCATATGAATAAGAGCAATTTTATGGTTGCTTTGGAAGATATCTGCTTACATGAGTACTGTGATTTTAGGAAGAGGAAACATTGTGCTAGGGGTTTTCAGACACAGAAAAGGTTTCTTTTGGTAACTATGGGCTCTCTTATGCTGGAGCTTCTAAGAATACACACAGCAACCCTATATAAAGACAATTTTAAGCCATAGGCAGGAGTGGGCTGGAAGGCATTGGGATTCTTCAGCACAGTGGTTCTATCTCTGGAGGAAGAGTTCAGGTTACTCAGGAGTTGGTAGTGAGGGTGTATGCTCATTTCCCAAGCAGTCTAATGTGTTCCCCAAGAGATGAACTGAACTTTTGGTTTGATTTGAGAATCTTTTTCTTTATCTGAAGATTTACTGTTCCTCTGGAGCAGGCTTTTCCAAAAACCAGGGGCAGATGCTTCTGTAAACAAGCGAGTGGATAAACTCATCTGTCATTGTGCTACTGTGTTTAATTCCATAGTGTGTGCTCTGAAAACATTTCAAAAGAAAGCTATGCAATGCAAGTTTTAAAAAATAATGAATTGTTAAAGGGGTTGGTATTCAAGAAAACGAGTTTCAAATGATGCCTTTAAAAAGACACAAGAAATGGCATGCTATGGTAGAAGGTAGCCCTGGACTCCAAATCAAAAAGACAGGTTGGAACCTGATATGCAGCCACAGCAAAGTTTAGGTCAACTATACACCCTCCCTGGGCCCTTTGATTCTTACGTTGCTAAATAGAAAAACAAAGAGATGGTGACCCCCTGGGGAAGAGATGATTCGCATTCGCAGCACATTGGCCACTGACTTTCCCACTTCTAATCTTATAAAATTTACTGTCGTAGATGAATTTTCATCTTTTATTGACAAATAATGATTTCAGAGCAGTAGCTAAACTTTTCAAGTGTATCTTTTAAAAAACTGGGATGAAATACCCGTATCAGAAAGTTCGCTACTGTAACCGTTTTAAAGGGTACAGTTGGGTGGCACTGAGTCCATCCACATTCTTCCCCCTGTGCCGCCCAGAACTCCGTTCCTCTTGCAAAGCCAACTCTCTGTGCTGAGCAGACAGTAACTCTCCTTCTCTCTCCTGCTACTCCTAGGAAACCACCATTCCACTTTTTGACTCTATGAATTTGACTATGTTAGGTCCTTCACATAAGCATAACCATATATTATCTGTCCTTTTGTGACTGGCGTATTTCATGTGGTATAAAGTCTTCAAGATTTATCCACATTGTAGCTGGTATTGTTGGATATTGAGCCAATAGACTCTTTTCCTAGGACCTATCTCCACCACGCCCCATGGAGTCTACTGCTGACCTCTTTTCACATGCATTTAGTGCTCTGGATTTGTGGGTTCCGCACACATGGACTGAACCAACAATGGATCTGAACTCTTCAGAAAAATGTGACTTTACTGAACATGTATGAATATTTTTTCATGTCATCATCCCTTAAACTTTCTTGTCATTATCCCTGATATAACACAGAATAACAATGGTAAGAATGATTTACATAGCATTTACAGTGTGTTATATTGAGCCAGTGTCAGAGTTTCTTTCCTTTTGAAGGCTGAATAATATTTTATTCTATCCACAGACCACATTCTGTTTATCCAGTCATATCTGTTGATGGATGCATGCTGCTTTCACCTTTTGGCTATTGTGAATAATGCTCTTATAGGAACATAAACAGACCAAGTATCTCCTTAAAATCCTGCTTTCTGTTGTTCGGGTGTATACTGAGAAGTAAAATGGCAGGATCACATTGTAATTCTATTTTTAGTTTCTGGAAGAACTGTCACACTGTTTTCCTCAGCAGCTGCTTGGTTTTATACTCCTATCAGAACTGCACAAGGATTCCAAGTCTGTACACCCTCCCTACAATGTACTTCTGTCTTTATTTTTGATAGTAGCTATTTCAATGTCTGTGAGGTGGTATTTTTCTAATTGTTTTGGTTTCTCTAAAGACTTCTTTAGAGAATTTCTCTAAAGACTAGTGACATTGATCATCTTTACCATGGGCCATTTATATATCATTTTTAGGGAAATAATATTTGTGAAACTCATGAAAAGAACTTGAAGAGATCTTAAAGTTTGTGAAGTACTCGAAAGTTTAATCCACATGTGTGAAGGCAAGGTTATGTGCCATATCGACCCACTATCTGGGAAGCATTTACCTTATTTTTTATTACTTTTATTACTTTTAAATCTCTGGTATGGAAAGGGAATAATTTTAAATATTCTTAAGTAGTGTTCCCTGACTCTTTCCCCACTTTTACTTTTACCGTCGGTGGTAGATGAAATTGATTAGATACCAAGATATGCAGTTCATTCTGTGACAGTGAGATTTAATCACATTCCTTTAATTCACTTAAATCCTTTTCCTTCTTGCCTTTCCCCCTTGATCGCCCCCTGGCCCCCCTCTTCCCTGTGCTCTTGGAGAGACCATCACAAGTAGGTGAAAGCGAAAGTGTCTCTGTGGCCACAGACATCTAAAGACCATGTGGGTGGCAAGGCCGGGCAGGCGCATCTGGGTGAATGGAGTGTGTGCGAAGAATTTCACACTACAGAGAACAGTCGCACACACTGCTTTTAAACTCCGAGTTTTCCATCTTCATGTCAGTTATTGAAATTGACATTTCTGAAAGTAATGACCATCTTGGTGTGTCATACTACATGAAAGAATAAGATAACTTTCCCTAAACTATGATTCTGTAGGAAGAGCACAGTGAATCTAAGTGGGTATGGTTAGCCAGGAGCGCTGGCGGGCACAGCAGGGGTGGGTGCGGCCACTCTGATCAGCACTTAGCTAGGATCTAATGTAGTAGTGCGGTGCTCACGTCTGCAAGTGACTTTGAAGAGGGAATAATAAAGTGGGACTATACGTCCTCAATGGATGAATGGATAAAGATGTATTTTTATATAATGGAGCATTATTCTGCTATAAAGGTTAAACCTGAGACTTTTATAGGTAAATGGATGCACCTTGAGGTCATACTTGGACACACACGTTTAACTATTGCATTGTTTCTCTGGTGTGAGAAACTAAAAGCACAGCTAAAACCCAAAATGTATAATGGATATTGGGAAATGGGAAGAAACAGTTCAAATGGGAAGGGGCACAAGGTAGTGGGGAGGGGGAAAAGAAAGGTGTGAAAAAATAGAATAGAAGGAAAAATGGAAACAAAACTTTTGTAAATAATGAGGGGAAGAGGGACTGAAGGGAAGGGAGGGAAGTGGAAAGAAAAAAATTAAGATATATAGTGTTCAGGCACAAATTTCCTATGATAAATGTTATAATTATGTATATCTAAAATGTACCAATAAAGTGAAGAAAAAAATAAAGACGAATTATAATGCTGAGCAGTTGGACTGTTGGTGGCATCTACAAGTGGGAACGTTTTCTGTGAGGGAGCTGGCCTCTTGGCTTAGGCTTCCCAGAGCAGGCCCTGAGAAGGGACTTTAGGGTAAACAATTTATTTGGGAAGGAATCCAGAAAACCGCTGTCATCTTGTGGTATATGCTGAGGACTGATTCCAGGATGCTCATGGATGTAAAAACCCTTGAATGCTCACATTATTTCTATAAAATAGTGTAGTATTTGTACATAATATACACATGTTCTTATACATTTTAAATCATCTATAGATTTTTAAAATAACACACTGTACCATGTAAATGATTATTCTTGTTATCCTGTATTGTTTAGAGGAAAATGACAGGGAAGAAACCTATACATGCTAGGAAATTTTATTGGTTTTTTGTTTTTTGTGTTACCGGGGTTTGAACCGAGGATCTTGTGCTTGCCAGATGGGCGTCTATTCCACTGAGCTATATCCCCAGCACAAGACACAATTTTCTGAATAGTTTTGGTCCATGGCTGCTTCCGTCCAAATCTAGAGCGCTGACTGTACTTGGAAAGAGAACGGAGAAGTGCGAGAGGGTGAGAAGTGATCCAGCCGAGCCCTCCCTCGCAAGCACTTTAGGGCTGCAGGCAGCCGTAGCTTAATCATGCTTCCGAATTCTGAGAGCTTTTGCAGAACACACCCAGTTTTCCCACCAAGGGCAAGGGGCCTGGGGTATTTATACACTAAGTCCCACTGGTTATTGGTGAGAACCTCTCCTGCGGGCTTTGATGCCTGAGCACCTGTGCACAGGTGAGGAATGGAATCAGGCAGCTGAAAGAATCTTCCTGTGAGGAGTGTAGCTTCCGGCAGTGAGAATTCTGGCCAGGGTGCCTCGGTGGTGAGGACCCGGGCTGCGGCTGAGTCACTGGCAGCATCGCCGCGGTGATCTTACTGCTTCAGACCCTTTGAATCGTTCCCCTGTTGAAGCTTAAGTATCCTCAGGACCATCGTAATTATTGCCATCAGAGCATTATTGTTTTTTTAATTAATTCCAAGAATCTCTGAGTTCTGTAGGAAATTGGGCCTTTCTATTTACCAATCAAAAACATTCATGAAATTGTTTTTGCACAGAGTATCTATTTCTAGGCATTTGTAAGAAGAAAGTCTCTGGTGATGAAAATCCAATTATATTTATAGGGTAATGTTAGATAAATTCAAATGCAATGCTATTTTCATAACGATGTATCCCACACGATGTAGAAAGAATTTAGCACACTTTCAAGCATTGCTGTTCTCCAAAGAATTTGAAACTTCGCCTCTGATACAAAGGTGACGAGGGAGAGCAGAGACCCAGAAGTGACCTGGGCTCAGGGACAGTGGTTAACATGATCACACTTCTTTCTAAGTCATTCTGTCAGTTTTCTTTTTCTCTTCCCTCCTTTTTCTATTTCCTAGGGACTAACGACAATAAACTCATACCATTTTTGTGGATTAAACAATTTGATGGTGTTGTGTGCACATCCATGTTGAGTCTATTTAGCCCGAGGAAGCTGGCTATGTCTGCGCTTTCACTGTAAGGCTGCTGCTCAGAGAGGTTAAGGGCTCTACCTACGATCACTCAGTGAGGGATCTGCGGTGAGGGGCTCTGATTCCAAATCCAGTGTTGTCGCTAGATTCTCTTACTTTCCTTTGTCAGCTCTTGGTTAAGCCCAAAGCTCTTCAGGCTCATGTCTAGATTACTGACCTGAGTGCTGCATCTTGCCTACATTCTGCCGTTGTATTGGTGCCGCACGGTTTCCCCCTCTCGGAACGATGTCAGCTATAACTCCGTTGGTGTCCTCGGTTTTAAATACCCAACAGTTTCACGAGTTCCAGCACTCAGAGTGGGGTTCATTTTCCTCTACATGTGGTGAATAGTCTCCCGCTGGCTTACGCTGAGTGCTTAATAAATGTGAGCTCTTATATGATGTTACTCTGAATTTGCACATCTCTTAAAAGGATTTCAAGCATTCTTTCTTGTCAGGCCTGCTCTGGGTATTCAGGATGTACAACTACCAAACCAAACCCTAAAAATTAGCTTTCACTGGTTCCCGTGCAGTGCTCATCACAGCCCCCTGCAATCGGCGCAGCTGCCTGCCTGCAGCTCGGGCATGCATTCAAGGTAGAGATGGCCTCGCTGTGCTGAGCCCTGTGTTTCCTTCTCAGAAGGGAAGAGGAAAGGGGTTGGTTGTTGGAATAAGCATTGTGATGGGCTTTACTGTGAGGAGAGAAGGAAGGAAGATTTAGGTGCTGCGTAATTCGGGGGGAGAGTGGAGAGGAACCATCCGAACGATCTCAAAATAATAGCAGCGGTGCCACTCTCAGAGCTGTCCCCACCGACTAGGGTCGCCAGATTCTGTGCTCTGAGGGCGTGTGGGGCTACTGTGACGTGTGGGGCACGCGAGCAGGTTTACATTTGGTTAGGTTCCCTTATTTTCAATTTGAGGAATTGCTTCTTTTTCCTGTTTTATATTTTTAAAAAAATCAATCCTTTACCCCCTTCCAAAGTCAAAACTGTGTAACCAGTGACCGCTGGGTAAGTCCTGCTCTCACCCGTTTCTCTCCCCTCTTTCCTCCCTCCTTTCTTAAGTGTCTTAGGGTTAGCTTTTCCCTTGTTTACTTTTACAAACACGGGCAAGTGTGCCTCTTGGATCACATCCCAGCCTCCAACTTTTAAAATTAGCCTACTGTAAATATCATATTCTACTTTATGTTTTTCTTACTATGTTCTAGAAATTCCTACGTCTGGCTCTGTGTGTAGTTACGTCATTTTTCATGTAATATCACTGCTCGCTCAAGTATCTTCTGAAAATTTGCTTTGTGACAGCCTTTGGTGAGTACATGCAATGTTATGATGCCCGCATCAGGACGTGTATTCTCAAGCGTGTACTTAGCACGGAACTCGGAAGTGGGGTTTCCCGGTCAAGCGTGAATGCGTTTTTGCTCTTTACTGCCCAGTTTCCTCCCACTGGGTTTCATTTTGTGGTTCCCCCCACTGCGTGAGGAGGACGTCACTCTGCGGAGGCCAAACTTCACTGATTTTTATCTTATTTGCTCTTCTATCTCAGTTTATTTGCATTTATATTTTAGAAAATGCAATTCGGGTTTCTGTAGAGGTCACAACTCAGTGTGTACTGTGAGAATTTCACGACAACGGGTCCCAGGTGTCACGAGGGTGGGCAGCTCCGCTCCAGACTTAGACTTTGTTTCCAGTGTGCTGAGGATTTCGGGGAATTTTACAGCTTCTGTTGAACCTGACATTCTCTAGGTAACCTAAGTTCACTGAAAGTGACTCCAAAAATTTTAAATCCATATTCATCATGAACAAAAAGCATATTATAAAATATAGGCACAAAATTCATTTACTTGAACCAATTTTCCTCAAATTGAAGTTTTTTTATGATCTATAATTTATTTAACAGCAGATTTTTAGGGGAGACTTTGGAAGTAGGCAATGAAAATAGATTCTACAAGGTGACTTTGGATTTCAGAATTACTGAAGTCTAAAAAAATATGTTTTTTTGGAATCAAGGTAATGTGGTTTCATTAAAAATAGAGAAATAGCAGTACTTTTAAATTCTAACCATGTAATACATAATAATGCCCTATATCACAGTTCATTTTTTTTCTGGCTTGGTTTTCTCTGATGTGTGTATCTTTTAGCATGGACATCATTCCTATTTCCATGGGTCTGACCTTCTCCCTTTCTGGTGTATATATACACTTATGTCATTTTGTCTATTTTGTAAGGTACTTGCTTGAAAAAGTCAAAGAGGCAATAGACACTGATATTTACATTTAAATATAACACCTGATGTCCTATCTAGCTTATTTTTATGTCTTCACTTTTTAGAGCAGTTTTGGCTTCATAGCAAGTTTGAATGGAACATACAGAGCTTTGCCCTCTCCTCCCCCTACACATACAGCCATCTCTCCATTACCAATACCACCCGAGTGATACATTTGTTACAATTAAAAACATATCTTGACAAATCATTTTATTATCCGGAGCTCACAGTTTACAGTGTGGTTCCATCTTGGTGTTGAACATCTGTGGGTTTGGACAAACGTGTAATGATGTGTATTCACCTAATTAAAATACAAAGTATTTTCACTGCCCTAAGAAATTCTTTGTGCTCTACTATTTAAATATTAAGCCTCAATATCCTGTTTTTAAAAAGGTGAAAGATTTACACGATCTGAAGACAAACCAGAGTATCCATATTCCATTTTACTTCATTTAGAAAATATTTGAACTGTGTTAAATTTTGTAGAAAATATTCATGTCTCAAATTTATTTAGCCCAAACCTGAAACCATAATTGAGCTCAAACCTTAGAATAGTAAGAATATTAACTCAATTTTGTGTGAACGTTTGAACCAGTCCTTTTTAGTCGTAAGTGGGATCATTAAAAATCTCCTATGTCATCCTTTTCCAAGTCTCACTGATAACTGAACAAAAGAATTTTATCGAGAGTTTTCTGTTCCTAAATGTTTCCTTCATGTCATGATTCTAAAAACTGCTTCATTGAGGTACATTTTTAATGTACCAAAATCTACTCTGTTTAAAGTATTTTTTTGGCAAATGTACTAAGTGATGTAACTACTGCAACAAGTCAGTTTTCAATAATTTTCTTTATACCACTAAGATCCTCACAGCCATCTGCAACAGATCTCAGACCCAACCCTGCACGACCATGGTTCTAGTCTGTACTTTCATACAAATAGTCATAGAATAACATGTGTTTTCTTGTCTCTTCACTTAGCATAGTGCTGACAAGTTTCATCCATCTTTTAGCGTTTGTTGGTCACTGCTCCTTTTTATTTTTAATTAATATTCTAGTGCCTGAACATGTTTTTACACTGTTTACCTATCAGTTGATGGACATTTAGGTTGTTTCCAGCTTTGGGCTACTATGAATAATACTGCTATAAATATTTGCATGCAAATCTCTGCGTGGGCCTATGCTTTCATTTCTCTTGAGTAGATACCTAGGAGTGGAATTGTTGGGTTGTATGGTAATTTATATGTTTATATATTTTTTGTAGAAACTGCTGAGCTATTTTCCAAAGAGCTTCTGCATCTTATTTTAGCATTTTATTGTCAGAGGAAAATGACCTGACCTGTCCCTCAGTCATTCATAAAACTTATTCCACATGTATTGAATACCTTCCTTAGGTATACATAATATACATAAATGGCATAAATATTTTCTTCAAGATTCTTGGCCTGTTGGAGAAGCAGCAGATGACTAAATTCAGTGAGAGAAGTGCTGTAAGGAAAACCCCTGCCTGCTACTGGGACAAGCAGGGGGCACCCGTGCCAGCATAGGGAGAGCAGGAGAAAGCTCTGGAGATGATTTCACCTTTGTTGGATCTTAGAAATTTACTTACGTAGTTGAGGCAGGAGGGGGTAATTTGCCAGGCAGTAGTAGGTAACCTTCACTGCTCATACTCTGAAATAGCATTACACTCACCGACATCACTTTTCCTGTTCAATTTATATATTTTCATGTTGAGTGTGTTGTCTTTTCGTCTCTCGAGAGCCGAGATCTCTGGTTTGTTCATGGTTGTACTCTATGTATTTGGCATGTGAAGAGGGTACTTTGTAAACATTTGTTGAACAAACCAGTGTCCAGAGCTCTGAGGATGAATGGGGCGGAGCGTTCCAGGGAAATATAAATACAGATACCTCGTGCCATGAGAGATGATCCAGCACCTTTACCTTTTAACATTTCCCTCCAGTGTTTTAGCACTAATGGTTTTGGTAAAAATGTAAGTTTAGCGCTGCCCAGCGATAAGAAGGGCACGTGTTCTACCACGAAGGTGGAGAAAGCCAGGGACGCAGGGCGAGCCGCGGGGGTGGGCTGACACGGGAAGTGAAAAGTAGAGTTGTTTCAGAATTTAAGACTAGGTTGAGCAGGGCAATTTTGCACGAGGGTCAAAGGATAATGCAATTCTTCTGGCTAGAGAACAAGTCTTTTGCTACATTGGGGCTCAGAGGGAAATTTTCAGGTATTGAAATCACAACTTTCAAGTAACATTTTAGAAAGTTAGGGATCATAAAAGGGATAAGACACTATTCAAGTCAGTTATTTCCATTAAATGTAACAGGCAACAAGGAATCTGAAAGGAGAGGGAGGGGAAGGAGATAGGGAATAAAACTGTCATTCCTGCAGTAGTTTCCCGCTGTGGTTGTCATTTTCAGAGGCGTTTTTGCAAGTCAAATAAGCGTGGAGCATTTTTGACACAACTGTCTGTGACTTTAAATACAGCTTGAATGTCTTCAGAATAATGAAAAACAGTTTCTGCCTATGAAGGGAAGGTTTCCTGAGGAAACGCTGAAGTGGTTATGCTCAAATTTCTTTGCGATCTTGTTTAAAGGAATTGTAGTCATTTCAGATATGAAGAAGTGGAATCCACCCACATGAAGATTTACAATTTATCTCTTACACTAATTTATTTTTAAGTAGATAAAAATATGAGTACATGTATGTTTCACTTTTTGAGTTATTTTTGAGAGCCCGTTTGAAATGGGCTCCTCGTGCTGAAATTAAATTGTCCAGAAACTAAAAATCCCACAAATTGGGGGTCAATTATAAATCTGCTCTATGGAATTATTGTGTTGTGTTTTAATTTTTCTGTTTATTTTTGGTGAGTATGGGGAAGGGATTGGAAAAGATAAGACTGTGGTATAAATTAGGGATGGATCATAAAAGACCTTCTGCTAAGGCACTCAGAATTTATCCAAGTGTAATTGGGAACCATGTAGGGTTTTAATTAGAGAAGTGGCATGAAGGATGCTCATGATGCCAAGATACGCTGTGACTATGACTTCGACACTAAATTGGACAGCGAGAAAGAATTAGGAAGAAGGAGACTAGTTTAGAGACTTGTGCAGCAATTCGAGAAAACGCTGCTGCTGATCCGAGGGAGGGGGACGGTAATAGGCACATTAATCATAAGTGACGGATGAAGCAAAGATACAGCTCTGTGTTTTCCTGCCTGAGTTCCAATAAGCAAATTGTCTTAGTCCATTTTCTACAGCAAAACACCAGATGCTGGGTGAATTAGAAAGGAAAGAGGTTTATTTAGCTGGTAGTTCTGGAGGCCCAAGATCCTGCCACTAGTATCTGCTCAACTTTTGGTAAGGACCACGTACTTCCCACTTCCTGGTAGACAAGTGGAAAGGGAAATGGTTCATGCAAAAGGTTCCAGACATACAGGTGCCTTCTATTTTTAATAACCACTCTTGCAGCGACTGATCCAGACCGGAAAGAATGATAGCTCACGAGAATTTCTCTTAGTGACTTAGCTATAGTTAAAAGCCTCAACATTATACTTAGCGTTGTCACTTTGGGGACCCAGTCTCAACATGAGTTTTGATGGCGACAGACACTATTAAAACTATAGATGGGCTGGGAGATTATCCCTCAGAATTTCTTCTTTGGCATCTGGGTAGGAAGTGGTATTTTTCTTTGAAGCAGAGAACAGGAGAAAGGGGACCAGGCCACAGGCACATGGGAGGGCTCAAGGTGAAAGATTTGAGTTTTCAGTTGTCACTCTTGGGGCACCTGTGGAATACCGTATGAACAGCGCACTAGACAGTGTAGATCTGGGCAGGAGCTCCAGGGCTGAATTTCAGTTTGAGCAAGAGATTTTGAACGTGTGTGTAAAATTATACATTAAACCATGCATTTTATGTGATCACTCACTGAGAGTTCTTTGATGAGCAGAGTCCTATGTCTGTGGGCAGAACTCTGGGGAGCTCTGATCTAAGAAACGTACAGGTGGAGAAGACACTGAAATAAAAGGAATCCTTAGAGGAAAAGGGGCGCAACAGTAATGTGCTGTCAGCAAAGCCGAGACAGAAGGGTGTGTTAAGAGGGAGAAAGAAACTATAGTATCAGTTATTGGACTTAAGTCAAGGGAGGACTAAAAAGAAAGATAGGGGTTAGCAATGTGGAAGTCGTCGGGGTTAATAACTTTTACCGTTTTTGGGAAATAGAAATAAATGGTGAGTATAAATAATTTTTCTTTCTATGTCAGTTATAGGAACTTTAATAAAAGTACTTTGGTACAGCTGATAATTTTATTAAGAAAAATATGTAACATACAATCAACTAACTTCAAGTGAGCAGCTCAGTGGCTGTTTAGGATATTCACAGGATTGTACAAACATCTCCTTTCTCTAGTTCAAAATATTTTCATCATGCCACAACGTAACTCTCAGAAGTTGTTTCCTGCCTGTCACTCCCCACTGCCAAGCTGTGTTCTGTCTTCAGGGATTTTATATGCTGGCTACTTGAAAGAAATGGGATTATACAATATGTGACCTTTTATGGCTGATTTGTTTCATTTAACATAATGTTCTAAAGTTTCATCCATGTGGTATGCATTAATACTTCATTCTTTTATATGCAAAAGTAATCGTCCATTGCATGGGTATAAAACAATTTGTTTATTCATCACCTACTGCTGGTGTTTTGGGCTTTTCAATCTTTTGGCTTTTGTGAATAGTGCTTCAGTGGCCATGTATGTACATGTATTTATTTAAGTACTGTATCCAATTTTGAATCTTCTGAGTAGATCTCTAGAAATGGAATCCATCGTACCTAACAGTTTTTTAAAAAATATACTTTTATGTGATACTGAGAACTCACAGGAAGTACTATGCATCATATAAAAAGTTACTAGTACATTTTATAGTTTTTGAATAGTCTGTAGACTATTCAAAATTGCTGAAAATACCATGTGGTAATAAATAGATAAGTTTTGTATATATGATATATATCTGACTATATATGAATATATAGATATATATTTGAACATACATATATGTGGACAAATATGTATATTCACTCAGTGTTGTATATATATTTTAAAAGAGGAAATGTCTATCAGGATGGAGGTTTGAATCTTGTAAGACGGAGGGAGTAGAGGTAAATAAATGAATGAATGAAGTCATGTAGGAGATCGAGGATGGAAACATGTTGAATATCTCACAGCTTGATTCTTTTGACCACTGCAGTAAGTGCCTCTAGTTGGCAACAAAAAAAGGAGCAGAATGATGAATTCAGGCAAGATCACCTGTGGCGCTATACATGGCTAGCTGACTTTAAAAATTAATATTATATTTTCAAAAACAATTTTAACTCATCTCCCAAAAACCATTGACTCATCTATGTTTAATCTGTGGAGTTCTTTCTCCACTCATAGACACCAGTGTCAATGAAAGGAGATTTGGGTTACACTGATGATGAACAATCCAGCTTCACTGTAGCTCAGTGAAACTTTATTCATAAAACACACCATGACAGATTCACAGAGAGGTGCGACAGTGATTACATTTCCTGTGACATTTTTGGTGACTTAAAGCAACATTTCTGCTAGGTCCTCATAAGTGTCATTTTCTCCTGAAGTCTTTTCTTTACAGGAATTGATTTTGGAACTAAGATTCTTCTGTGAGATGCAGATCTGTGGTTGAATCTCCCAGACACTGCCTGCAGACTTGGGAGAGGAAATAGTGTATGTTGATTGTCTCTTAGGTGTTTTATCTGTCTAGACTCCCATTTAAGTCTTAACAATTAGCAAGTAGTAGGTCCATGATAGGAATATAGATTTTTTAAGTCCACAGTGAGGGCTCTGTCCACCATATCAAGGTTGTGAATGGAGTTTCATCTTATGTGTTTTGGTCATAGGATGTGAGTGATACCGAGGGTGGCTATGAGCTCAGCAGGAAGTAGGTTTCAGTTGGGTTGGCTTTGTGGGTTCACTGCAAATAGGAAGGGGTCAGGGGCCCTCTGCCTGCCAGATGTTGACCAGCCCTAAGCTATGTCATGCCACTTCTCATGTAAATATTTTGGGTAGCTTATCAGGAGAATATTAACTTCTATCATAAATTTTGTATCTGGAATAAATTTTGTATCATAAATTTTGTATCCATAGTTAGTGCTGATTCAAGGAGGTATCTGTTGATTCTACCTCATTTTACTCACACCATCTCTACTGCATTTACACAATTTCAAGAATCCCTAGGACTGATGCATTGGTCCTAATTGTGGTATGTGTCTGTTTCAGGCAGAGAAAGCAGATGGATTTGTCAACCTTTCTGATTTCACAGTGGAAAGAGCATCAGAATGCAAGAAAAAGCAGTAAGTCACTTCTTAACCTCCACAAAACTGAGTCAGGATAATGTCCCTTCAAAATTATCAAATGGTGCAGCTATGTGGAAGTGGCATTTCATTTGAGGGAGCATGTGGGATTAAGCCTCCTTGAAGACTTGGCATGTTATGCTATTAACCGTGCCAGCGATGGAGTAAAAAATGCATTTCCTCTCCAGGACCAGCAGCATGGTCAGACAGCTGTCAAGGTTTGGGCCTTGGAAAGAGAACCAGTAGTGAAGTAGGCCTCAGCAGAGCTGAAGACATAGCAGTGCAACCGGTTTCTCTCACCTTGTGGCACTGTCAGGAGCACCCTTGAGATTGAATTCTCTGAGATGTTTTAAGCTTGGGATTATACTTGGATACAGTTGAAGCCCAACAGGTTTGAAAACTGACAGGAGCAAAGCCCTCTCCAGCTCACGATCCTTGCTTTAGAGAGAAGGAAATGTAATCGCCTGGGGAGCCTGTTGCCAACCCAGAGCTCAGACGAGTCTCCAGACTCCCAGTCAGGGGCCCTTCCCGTGACAGCAGCCTGCTGTTAGTTTTCATTTATATTGTCTTTGAACTTTGAAAAAACTCTTCTACTTCCGATCTCTTTTCAAGTCTTATTGAAAAGCAGAATTTCTCTACTGACCTATGTTTTTAGTTATAGCAAATAATTGTTTTCTTGTAAGACAATTAAGCTGATGTTCTCTTCAGTTCTTTGCCACTCTGACATAGCAGCATATGTTCCATGTTACAAAGGTTGTGTTGCTTCTTGTGGTTTCTGATTGGTTGTGTAAAAAACTGTTTGGTCCTGCAGAACTTCTGGTCTAAATGGTAGAGTGGAAGCATTTTATTATTTGTTACATCACAGTCTTAAATTTTTCTTTCAAACTAAAAGCCACCTTTTATTTTTGCCCTTATTGATAAGCAGTGTCTTGCACAATGTTTCCAGTGAATTGTCACAGTGCAGAAACCCATACCCAATTATTTTTATGAATAAAATTGTGGTGTACCTTTGTTTAATTTGAATAAAAACTTTAATATGAGTGTGCCATCTCTGTCAAATTTAACTCATTATATCTTCAGAGGAAAGCAGTTAGCTAGTGAAAATAAATATATATGCTCATGCATTTTAAATGGAAACTATGGACTACCTAAGTCTCAGTGTTAATATGATAAATCGACTTTCAGAATGCTGTGTGAAATAGGGACTAGACAATATGTGTTTTCTGCAACAATTTTTTGTAAATTTACTGAAAAGATACTTTTCTGATCCACTAATTCTTATGTGCTTGCATTTCTCCCTTTCCAAGTGCATTTAAGATCAACCATCCACAGATCAAGACCTTTTATTTTGCAGCAGAGAATCTGCAGGAAATGAATGTGTAAGTACAGGAAGCTGTTAAATACAATCTTTCCAAGAGCACCTTATCTTGGTTGTGCACTGGAATTTTGAGCCTATGTTATATCAATGACTGTTTCACTTATTTCTGTTACCTTAAGAATTTATTTAGCAGTTACAAAGTTTTCTTGTCTGTTCTTTGGTATTTGGAGGCTTTTTTTTTTTTTTTCTGTGGTACTGGGGATCGAACTCAGGACCCTGCGCTTGCTAGGCAAGCACTTATTCCACTGAGCTATATCCCCAACCCCTTTGGAGGCATTTTGGAGAACTACTGATAACAAGTGGTTATTTAGAAAGAAGTCATGAGATTGTTCTGAAGGAACCACTAAGCCAAGAAAGACTAGACAAAAATCAATATAAGAAAATGTTAAAACAAATGTGGGCATCACAAGGAAAAAACTTGAAAGTATAATATGATTGATCTCTCAGTTTTGTACCTGCAGAATCTGTTTACAGCACTTAATACGTGGTGTGTGATTGTCATGTAGATTCAGGAATTTATCACCTCTGTATGTACCACAGACCCTTTTGTAAAATGTCCTTCTCAGATGTAATTTAAAATTTTACATACTTAGCTTCATTTTCTCTTTGTTATCTTTAAATAACTGTATTATATATGCAGTCATTCCTTTCTGGTTTATGTGAAGTTATCTACACTGGCTGCTGTTTGAAAGAGGCTGGATTTGAAGTGCTGACCTGAAGCATCAACGAATATGTCATTTAATTGAAGTGCCATCTTAGAATTCTCATTATCTTTTATTACCTTCACATAATCAATTAAATATGCTTGTGGAACACCCACTGTGTGCCCCACTGTAACACATGCTGGGTGATAGCAGGAAACACACACACACACACACACACACACACACACACACACGAGTCTTCCATGCATAGAGCTTACGCTAAAAATCTATTTCATTTACTTATACGTAATAATGCCCTTACTTATCTGTCCTGATTTTTCTTTGCCTTCTTGTTTTAGAAACTTAAAGAAAATATAAGTTGTTTTCTATTATATGCATACACAGAGACAGAGACAGAGACAGAGGCAGAGACAGAGACACAGACACACAGACACAGACAGAAAGACACACACACACACACACACACACACACACACACACACACACACACACAACCAGTTCTGACAGGTCATCCCCTCAGGAGTAACATCCACCCTTGCTAGGTAGACACCTTCTTACCTGTTCAAAAGCACTCAACTCCTACCACCTGTCTTCCAAGGACCAGGTCAAAACTGCTTCCCGACAGTTGGGAAACCCTGGGGTAGACGCATGGAGGCAGGGGAGGATTGGACAGTTGAGTCTTCTAAACAAGTCTTTGGCTCAGTTAGACAAAGTATGGAAGAAACTTGTTTCTACACTTTTTGTGATTTTTAGTTCCTCTTGGAGTTTTCAAGCACCTGAAAAAAAAAAAAGCAGATGCACAAATGAGAAGGATTTTAAAACTTCACAGTCAAAGCTCTTTCCTTCTCTTTCTCTCTACACTGGGGACTAAATCCTTTCGATTAGCCAGCCCTCGCCCTGTAGGTGGTGTGATGGCGATGTCAGCCGGCTGAGCCGCAATGACATCCAAATAGCACTCGCTGGTGAGTGTAGGCGGGGAGACGTGCTGCCTGCTAGTGCCTCCCCAGCAGCCTCCTGCTGTCCCTGGCTTCTCTTCTCTAAGAACACCTTGTTTCCAGCTTTTTCCCTGGCACCGCCATTCCCACCCATCCTGAGCTACTCTTTCAAAGTCTGTACCGAAGTTTTCTTCTCCCCAGCATGGAGTGAGTGAGGCTGAGGTCCTCAGAGGAACAATTACTTGTGTTTGTTACCTAGCAAGTTTCTCCTCCTACACAGTAAAATTGGCTTTTCCAACAATAAAAGGTTTGATCCTTACCTGGTTATTTGAATCCTCTACATTTCAGATTGATTTGTTTTCTAAATCATACTTGAGCGCCCTGCTTGCCTGTCCTATCACCTCCCCAGGGTTTGCTTACATTTCTAGTCTATTTATCTTTCATTTGTGTGTTCTCTCTTTGCAGATACAAAGTAGTGTTGCCTGAGTATTAGTTTGTACTGTATGTCATTGGCTCCCAAATCAAAGCCCGTCACAAATACTGCCAGAATCAAGATCTTATTGGCTGTCTATTTTGTGAAGTATTGTTAATTTTACTTGGAATTCTGTTGGTGTTTTTCTTTCCAACTTATAAACAAGGTGTCAACTGAAATTTGAACTTGTTTTCTTGATCTGTTTTTGAATCTCTCCAGTAATGTTTATGCTTGAAAATTGTTTATCAGGCCAGTTATGGGTATGTAGATCATTTTGTCTGTGTGTGAGTATATCACAGGGGCATTTATAATCCCATTACTGGATTTTATTATTCTGAAGATGATTTTTATACTGGCTAAAACCTGCAGAATCTCCGTGTGCCGCCAAAGTAACCTCTCCTTTGTCCAACCAGATTATGCAGGTTGTACTTAGAGATTTAGATTACAGTAACACCTGGAAGACCTTTATCCTTATTGATGCAGCCGGTGTAAGCCGGTAAATGCCGTATCTCCAGATGACTTACTGGCTCAGCGAGGGGGAGGAAGTGGCGCAGGAGCAGGTGGCGTTGGAGTGATGGGTTCTGTCTGACGTGTTCTCCTCCTTGGGTAACTGCATTTCTGGATGGTGACACTTCTCTCAGGGACGATGAAAGGAGAGTAATTAAATTTGGTAGAAACTTTGCATATTCTGCAGAGACCCTCAATTTACGAGTGCAGGGTAAGTAATTGCGGGTAATGAAAGAGTTGGTTTCTAAGCAAAGACGGTGGTTGCTGCCTTTCTCAGACGGTCTTTGCGGGAAGATGTTCTTGTTTTGTATGTCTACTTCCTAACACTTACACTCCTCCAGCACACACATTCCCATTAAGTTAATATACAACAAACTCCCAGGAAACATCTGTCATCTCCTTTCATGTAAATATAAATTGATTTGCGCATCCATGTATTTAGCCACAAATAAAACTGTTTTACTGCAATGAAATTTAAGAAAAGTTCTTAGCAAAGGAGGGATCCAAAGTCAGTGAGTTCTAGAAAAAATGTGGAATAGAACTCTTTAAAACAATGGCTGGTTTGTCACAATAAATATAAGCTGTGTTTGAAAACCATGGTGAATGTTTAATGTTTTTTGTACTGGGAGTCAAACTCAAGACCTACACTTGCAAGTGCTGTGCCGCTGAGCTATCGCCCCAGCCCCAAATGTTTAAATTTTAAAAATTTATTAAGGGACAGATCATACCATTAAGTCTCTTCAAAATACTTCCCCTTGCTTTGAAAGCCATCCTGTCATTCTTGCCACCTTTTGAAGAAGTTCTCTTTCTGTCTTTACAAGGTGTAGTCAAAATACGTAGTGTGTAATGTGGAGTGCATAATGCTGTCAAGCGCATACAGTTTTGGAAAGGCAGGTTTATAAATTCATTACCGTGCTCGCATCCCCCTTTTTCACCTGATCTGGCACCATATGACTTCTGGCTTTTCTGCAAAGTCAAAATTGGAATAGCAAGTGGAAACACAAAAACGGTCCCCAGGATTTGGAGGCAGATTTATTTTACATTGAAGGACACTGGTCATTTAATCACTTCCAAAATATCAGGCCCTGAAGGCTCGGGGTGGATGGAGGTTTTTATGGAGTCAAAAGCAAGAAGCAGATTACTTGGTTGTCTTTCATTGGTTTAAACAATGTGCATCATAGTGACCAGCCTTTTCTAGGAGACAGTAGTAACAGGAACTGTAACAGGAACTCTTACCTGGGCAGCTAACAAACTGCTGGGGGCACTGTTTTGCTACAAAATGATGATGAAAAATAAATGCCTTGGATTGATTCAGGACATGGAGACAGTTATGATAGTGACTAAACAGTGCTGTAACTAAAGTTTGTGCAGCTTGTGTGGTCCTTCAATTGGCTGCCCACCAACATCTCTGAATGGAGTAAATTGTTACAATATAATTTTCCTTTTTGCCAATAATGGTGCCCCAAACATGTGCCCCCTGGAGCGGACCACCACTTCTGCTTCCCCTCCGCAACTATGCCACTGCAACTAAAGACACTCATACAGTGTTTTCTTTTTTTGTGTGTGTATGGTACGGGGGATCAAACTCAGGACCTTGCACCTGCCAGGCAGGTGCTTATGCCACTGAGCTATATCCCCAGCCTGAGACACTCATACAAATAGGACTTGTAGAACTGCTTCAGAAAATAGCAGGAACAATGGGATGGATGTGTTCAAAATGAGGCAAGGAAAACTGAGAGAGATTAATGATAATGTGTCTTTTACTGTAATACATTTTTCAAAACTTTATTCCAGGAATGCTTTGATCACACCTTATAAACTAATGGTTCTGAAAGGGCATGAGACTTAGATAAGAGACAAGAGGAGTCTTTCCTTTATTGTCAATACATTTTCACTTCGCTATATCTTCCTATTCCAGAAAGGGGTTTAGATATGTCTTTGGGCACCCTCTGTTCAAAAAAAATTTTTTGCCTTTATTGTCTTCTGAATTTTGCCTACTTAGTTTTTAGAATATTTTATTTTGTGGGGGGACAGCTTATTATAATTATGAAATCAAGTATAAACTAAAAGTTGTTATTATGGTATTTAAAAAATGAACCTTGAAATGTATTATATTTTGACTGATCAGTTTTTTAAAAATGTACTTTTAAATATTTCTTTTAGTTAAGTTCTACAGTCCCCAATTTGTTTGTCTGTCTGTCTATCTATTGTTTTTTAAAATTTTGAAAGAGTCTCACTAAGTTTCCCAGATTGGTCTTTATCCTTTGATTCTCCTCATCCCAGCATCCCGGTAGCTGGGATGACTATCATATGCCACTACATCCAGTCTTCCTGCTGTTCCAAGCATTATGGGCCCTTACTGTTTTTTGAATCTTTAGGCAAATGAAAGTATGTCTTTGAAGAGCAGAAAGATAACTGTGGTCATTAGGCAAAGAGGATGGATGTTCAAATTTTAGTAGTGTCAAATTTCCTGCTCAAAATTGGCTGCCCCAATTTTCATGTTTAACTCAACTATGGAAGAAAATGTTCATCTACCATTTTCTCTTCAGTACTAAATATCAACAATATTTTTCATTTTTGCCAATTTAGTGGTGAAAAAATATTTTCCTTTGTCTGAACAGATACTTTTCCAAAATGCTACAGAGGCTGAGTTTTTCCCCTATGTGTATTAGTTATTGCATTTCCCCCTGTGGTTTCCTGTTTTATTCTTTTGCTTGTTATTCTCCTGAAACTTGAACACTTTTGAGCTCCTTGGTGTTGACTGGGCCCTAGTAACTGCCCAGGCTACAGCAGCCTTTAGAGAACTTGGGCTTGTGGTGCTGAAGGGAGCTTCTCATGAAGGCTATGCCCATCTTTCTACTTGCAGAAACTCTTACTTTGTTTATTTTGATAAATCAAGTGATTCATATTTTTTCCTGTTAAATACTAATGAATACAGCAAAGTCATGGCTGGGTGAAGATTGGGTGAGGATTTCTGAAGAGTTGACAGTTGTACATTGGGGAATATGCAACACTTCTGCCCTGGCAAAAAGTTCATGAGGCATTGCAGGTCTAGAAGAAATGAACAGTATAAATGAATCGATAAATGCATAGCATTATGGCTGTTTTGTTTGCATTGTTTGTTTTAGACCACCAGGGAGTGCTCTGTTTTCTACAAAAAAAAAGAAAAAAGAATACATAATATGTACATGGAGTATTTTTAAAGATACAGAAAACTAGAAATAAGTGGAAAATAAAATATATAGCATAGTTAGTCATCCCCTCAAAACATTATTCCTTCAAGTATAAGACTATATGACCAGGAATATATGAGGTAGACATATTTTGTTTTTCTTTTAAAAATTTGTGTTCCTAACTAAACTCTTGGGAAGGAACTACAGTGCTCCAAAGTTACAAACCGTGTTTGAATTCCTCAAAGTTTGTCTAGTTCTCTTTTTGTGATTAGTATTTAATTGGAATTCATTATCCAATTAAAGTAACACTCACTCACTATTGAGTAGGCATTATCAATTTTTCATAAAACATACACAAAATTTTTCAAAGAATTAAAAATTTCCCCAGTTTAGGGGTACCTATCAGATTCTAGTCAGCTATTATACTGATTGACAAAAATATCTTCCTGGTTTAAAAACGTACAACTTTATTTTTTTCTGAAATAAATCAACATTATTAAGAATGATAGAGACACAGCTTTAATGGTCAAATGAGTAAATTGAATAATAAGATGGTTTTAATAGCTGTTAAAAATTTCAGATGCATAAGTGTAAGAGAAGATAAATTCATTCATACATTTAGGTGATGTCATTTAGCTGCCCACCATTACTAGCTCATTTATTTTACAAAGTATATCTTGAGTAAAGACAGTATTATAAAACCAGAACCTATAGATTTCGATGCCACAAGCTTATTCTGTTTCTGAAATGTTCAGACTAACAGTGACATTAGGAAATAACTTCATCATAATGTCTGTTGCAAGGCTCTCCTTCAGGGTCTAGGGGAATGAGGATGGTCACCTGTCAATTGCTGTGGTCAAACATTTACTTTCTATTTGATCTTAGGTGGTTAAATAAACTTGGGTTAGCTGTAATCCATCAGGAATCCACTACAAAGGATGAAGGTATGTTCTATGTTAAATTTCTGAGAAGTTAGCAAGAATATTAGAATAGAATGAAATAGGATGGGAAAAACAGTGTCAAGTTCCATTTATAGTCTGGTCCTGATGAAAATAGTTTGGTATTTGAAGTGATCTGAAATGTAGATGCAGACATGTTCACACAGACTTACCAACAGTGAGCAGAGCTTCCCATGCTGGCTGTGAGTGACTTCACACCTCACCCACACTTCGCTAGCTTGGCTTCACTGATATTTCAAACAATTGCCAATGCAAGTGTTTTATTGCCCTACTTGCTGAATTCTTACTCATAGACATGAATTTGTCGTGATCTAGTCAGATAACTTTCATCCCACTATTTCCTCTCTGATAATTTAACATTTCCACCAGGTGTGTGCAGAGACTAATTACCCTAAGATTATACCAGCAGCCTGAAGGGCAGATGGGGACACAGGCCGTATTTTTAGCTCAGTCTGTAGCTTCCAGGGTTGAGAAGCTGCGGGAGTCTAATTCTTCTTAACGATGCACTCAATCCTTTGTGTGGAGAAGAGGAAGGCCTTGGGCTCCCAGGCCACAAGGCTGGTACTATTTCTAAAACACTCAGCCTGTGGAACTTTCAAGGATTGGAAGTAGGGAGTTGTGGTTTTGGATGACAAAATGATAAGAATTTAAATTTCAAAATGGAACATTTCCTATTTGATTTAAAAGAGTAAAGTCTTCTTGGTTCTCTTTTTTATACAATAAGTACTCATTGGACATAGACTGCAGAGGGAAGAACTATGCAAAAGCACTTCTTATTCCTGTACTTAAGGCATTCCTGGATAGAGCCCCTACTGGCTTCCAGCGGTCTCTGTTGGTGATCTCCTCACATGTGGCTCTGCTCAGTATGTCCTATTTGTGTACCACTGATGGTTTAGTTATCTGCCTGGTTTCTGCTTACTCAGTTCATTATGACTCTTATCAGTAAATGTAATTACTACTGATTTTATGCTGTCTTAGAATATAACTCACACACCTGTCCTTTGAAGAATTTTTTAATTTTTCCTGAGCTATTGTTGGGAATGGTTTTTCTACTGTGTATCAGGTGCTCTTTGAGGACAAAAGGCCAGAGGAGTCATTAGTTTTTCTCTCTCAAGCAACTTGTTTGCGTCAGGCAGTTCACTCAATTTCTTTTCTCTGAATTGGATTGAAAATTGCAGCAGCCAGATTGGAGAAAAACTGCTGCTCATACATTATGGAATAGGTAGGGGATAATAATGTTCAAGCATTAAGCGTTTTGATTTTTTGTTACAGAATGTTACAGTGAAAGTGAACAGGAAGATCCTGAAATAGCTGTGGAGACACCACCTCCTCCTTACTCTTCAGCAACTTCCTCTCCTGTGGTACGTACAGACATGAGTAGTCTCTTGGTCATTGATCACACCTATGGATATCATCCCTTCCAATTAGGTAGAAACTTTTCCCATATGCTAATTTAAGACACTAGTCCAACAGCGAACATAATTCCCAGGGTGTTGAATTTGAACCTCTCCTTACCAACCCACTGGTATGACAAGTTGATATATTTGTTCGTGACCCACAGATACATTATACTCAGAGGCATTCATGGAAATGCAAGGCTTGTTTTGTGATGTTCATTGATACCCTACTTATCCCTCCAAAATTTCTTGCTTAGGTGCCTGTATTATACCAGTGTAAAATGAATTTAAAGGGAATACAAAAATAGCATGAAAAGGAAAGTGGGGTGGGAAAGATGGGAAGTCAAGTGCATTAAAATTGCTTGTGGAACAACTGCAGTATGTGTGTTCACTGCAGGGGCCCCAATTAGATTCTAAGCCTTGGAAGCATCCAGTGTAAGTTCAGGTGATTAATGGATTTTAATACTTTGGAGAAATGTTTCCTATTTGCATGGATGGCCCCTGGAAGAGGTCAGACAAAATTCATTGACGAAATAGATTTATGGTGTTCATTTCTGGACTTACAGTGGGGGAATTGAACCCAGGGCCTCATGTATGTAAGTACATATTCTACCACCGAGTTATTCCCTCAGCCAAACTTGTGATTTTTGTATCTGTTGTATACCAAGGCTTATATGGGTGCTTTAATATATGATAATTTAATTTTCAAACAGTCTTGAGAAGTAACATCATTTAATTTTCATTTTACTGATTACTAATGAGCCCAAACGTCTTTTCATGTTTATCACACAGTTGGATTTTCTCTTTTGTGAAGTGTCTGTTAAGCTTTTGCACATTTTAGCTGTTGTCTTCTCCTCCTCTTCAATTTATAGAATTGTAAATATGGAAATGTGACAGAATATCTATGTCAGTTAAAAGTAAACAAATCTCTGTTTATTTTTAAAACGTAGTCTTTAAAAATAGATGTTCTTGATTTTAATGTGTCAGATGTATCTATCCTTTCCACTGTGGTTAGTATTATTTTTCTGACTTAAAGAATTGTTTCTTACGTGTGGCCATGAGTAAGTAGATGTTACCATCGAGGTCAAACACGTAGCAGAAATGGTGTCTGTTGTGAGAATTCTGATCAGTCTTTTTTATGACTAATGCTGTATCCGCTGTGCCATGTCACTTGTCTGTCCATAGGCCGAAAGCTCAGGGGAGACTTGTTTGAAAACAAAGGATGCTTATGACACCAGTAAGTTAGGTCAGTAAGTTTAAAAATTCATCAGAGTTTTCTGATTCATCAACTAAGCAGTTCTTAAGCAGTTCTAAGTTGATCATTTTTGACAGGCCACCAAGACTAACATTTTCTAAAGAAGTATATTAGAAAACAGTCAGATTAATGTTGAATAGTCAGATTGTTTTTTCCTGAGCAACAGAATATATTCTTTCTGCTCAAGTACTTTCCAGGTAGATTTTGGTTTTTTTCTCTTGTTCTGAAAAGTCAACATACAAGGCACTTGATTAAAACAACATTAGAGGGGCTGGGGGTATAGCTCAGTGGCATAAGCGCTTGCCTGGCAAGCGCAAGGTCCTGAGTTTGATCCCTGGTACCGGAAAAAAAAAAAAAAAACATTAGGCTTTTTTATTTAAACAGATGAAAAAAATGTAGAAATACTGGTGACCTTTATCCAGTGTATTTTGTTTGGCTTAGTAGGATAGGCATACACTAGATCTACAAGCCTGAGGCAAAAAGTAATGTCTTTCTAATCTCTTAAAATCTTTTGGCTAATGAACTTTAATTTGTGATGATGACTCAACAGCATACAATAACTATGCTGGCAAATTATCTAAAAATATTTTGTCTTGAAAAAAATAATGCATTGTCCATTCATTCTAATCACCATCAAGGTGAATCGTGAAACTTCAGCATCACCCCTGTTTGCACTTTTGCTTCTAACGGGTGAACCATGTTCCACAGGGATGAAAGAACACCTTAGTGTCTGCACTGAGTAAAGATGAAGTTCTGTTTCATGTTTCTTCATCCTGAGAAAGCCTCACAGTCTTGATAGTGGAAAAGACATCCATGAATTCTTAAAGGAATTATAAATGGGGAATTTTGCGAGATTTATGAAAATAACTCAGAATAAATGGGGGGTCTGCAAGTTTGACTTTGTAAAGTAATTTGTAGAAATCCAGGATTCCTTGAAATTCAGAAAAGATACACACAGGCACACACACACACACACACACACACACACACACGAACCAAGTTCATTCACATTTCAAACTGATAATTTTCTAAAAAGTGATTTAGGAGCTGTAATTTTACAAAGTGATTTAGGAACTATAAATGCCATAAAAAATCTCCCACACATACTAAATCACTAAGTTTAATTTTTAAGAAAGTACTGTTTAATAATCCGATCCATGCTTTAACAAGTATTGTGATCCCTTCTTCTCAATACCTGGGCCTCATCAGTCAACACAGCAGACAATGGTGCACACCTTGCATGGAACAAACTTTTAGTTGAATGAAGAATTGAACAATCAACACGATTAGTACATCACCTCCTTATGGCCATAGCAGTAGAGGGAGGCGAATAAGGAGGCCAGGAGTGCTAGGGGTGGAGATGGGTAGGGTCACCTGGTTGTGCCCCTTTGACAGCATAGATCTGAACAAAAGCCTTGGAAAATATGTAAGGAGGAGTCAACCAGGTGGCCGCTGGGCACAGTTCTGAGCAAAGGTGACAAAGTCAGGGTCTCCCTGGTGTAATGCAGTGCACAGAGGCCAGAGTGTCAGGAACAAGGGAACCAGCAGGACAAAGATAGGAAGTCAAGGGGTGATCATGGCCAAGCCATCTGGTGCCAGCAGCTGGTTAAGAATTTGATGCTCTGTTATAAGTTATTTGGGCACTGTCCGGAACATATGAGCAAAGGACCGATAGGAGAAATTCCACCAGGTGTGTGGAAGAGACCCTGGGCCCCACAGAAGCAGAGAGGACTCGGTGGTGCTCAGTGTCTACTGGGAGAAGTAACGGTGATTTCCTCAAGGGGTAGCAGTGAGGATGCTGACAGATGGAATGGTTGGGCTTTGAATATATTTGGAAGATAGAGCCACCAGAGAGGAGATGAACATTACAGTACCAGGTGTAAGCAACTCGTGTAGTGTATTTCAATATACTGCCCCTCACATTTTCATGTATTTTCAGAAGTAAAATTAGTTGAATAGCCACAAATGATGACAAAAATCAGCTAAAGTAACCCAAAGACTAAATAAGTAAAAATAAATTCTGCAAACTGGCTCATCAACCAGTGGCAGAAGAGAAAGTTAAACAGCTATTTTAGAAAGGGGTAAAATTAATTTTAGAAATTCAGATATAATTTTAAGAGGGTGGAATTTGAGTCATTTTTTATTAAAGGCCACTTGCTCATTCGGTATTTGCTTATATGAAACAATATAAATCCTTGCAAATGGGTAATCATATGAATAGTCCTGAGTGCCAACGTATACAAGGAAGAGAAGGAAGGTCCAGCCTTTCTCCTCAACATACACACACAAAAATCATCAGAGGCTTTATGTTTGAACACTGAAGTGATTTTAAGGCTTTTCTAAGATTTCTTGGCGCAATTTTTCCTCTAGCAGCTCATCTTTGCGGGCTTCTCCTCTGGTGGATTTGATCGCAAGCTTTGGCGGCTGTTCCTCTCCCTCTTCCTCCCGTCTGTCTGTTCCTACTGCCCTAGTCAAGCCCCTCATTAGCTCTTGACCACATTAATGAAATGTGCTGTTTTTCTTTCACTGCCTGTAGTCTGTCCTCTTAAATGTCATCTCTACATTGGCCTTCCTAAAATGCAGTTCTAATAATCTTCATTTACTCACAGAACCTTTCCACCAGTTCTTATTGTTTGTCAATGAATTGTCAACTCTTTGGCTTGGTATTTAAGGCCACTGGCATTTCTTCAAAGTGCTGTGACATCTTGTTGTTGTTTCCTCCATTGTCATCAGTGCAAGGAACCGTTTGCTATTTCTCAGGAACTTCCCATACTTACCTGCCACAAAGAGAGTTCCTCTAGTTGGAATCTCTGAGCATCTTTCAGGTCTGTCTCCTGTGTGGCTTCCTGCGTGTGCACTTCCTTGATCCTCTATGTAAGGGTAATTCTACCCTTGTCCAAATTCTCTTTGTATTTCTGTAGCACTTTGGATATTTTTTTCCTGGTGTTACCCCAACCTGCCTGGTATTTTAAATTTTATATACAAAGTCTATTTATTATTATGTTTTTAAAATCAGAGACAGGATCCAAACTCTTTTTTGTTTACCCACACTTAGGACCATACCTATCACATATCTGAAAATATTTAACAAGTGCCTAGATGGATAAGTGAGTGATTATGGTGATTTCTTTCGCACCTTCTATGAATTTTTTACTACTCAACTATTTTTCCATATGAATTAGAAAGATACTACTTTATATTTGCCCAATGCTTTTGCTTTGAGAAGGATGACTTCATGACCTCTTTAAAAATCCTGCAGTAGTTTTACAAATGTTCTTAAAAAAGTAAAAGTTCCTGTCACAATATTTACAAGTTGTACATATCTATTAAGAATGCTCTTTCATTCTTTTGCTGGTATCAATTTCTTCTCCTGGTAAATCTGTCAGTCAGGTCGCTAATAAATTTGGGGGGTTCCTTCCATATACCAGATGCAGTTGAGGGTGAGGGATCCCAGAAATGACTCAGACAGCATCCCCTTCCTTGAATATTTTAAGTTCTAAGTTAGAGGACAGTAAATTGATAATCTAAAAAATACTTCAAGTACTAATAAGCGCTATGAAAAATATAAGTAGAGGAGTGTACGAGGGAGGGGCTGGGGCTCGGGACGGGTGGGTGTTGCTGTGTCTGTCCCTGTTCTGGGAGATTCTTGGAGAGGAAGCAATGTTTGAGCTGAGGTGTAGATGACAAGAAGCAGCCAGCCCAGCAGAAATCCACAGGGAAGGCCGGGAAGGCAGAGGAGCTCACGGGCACACCTAAAAGGCAGAAAGAGGGTCAGTGCAGACGGAAAGGACGGGTGAAAGGAGAGAAGGAGGAAATGCAGCTGGGACCGCAGTTTGGGGTCCCGGGGGCTCCTCGGTTCCAGTGAAGATCTTTGACCCTCTCCTTGTGGTAGTCAGCTACTGGAGGATTTCAGCAGCCGCCTGCTGTGCTCTGCTTTGTGCCCTGTGCCTTAGAAATGACGTGCTGTTTGGAGGCTGTCCAGGGAAGGCAATGGGACTATTTTGGAAGCCGGAAACTAGTAAAATAGGTCTTGGGGGAAAATCATGTTTTCAAGGGCTCTGGATACTAAGGATTAGAGGGAGAAGTGGTTCTTCCGTCAGTTCAAGGATCAAGGTCACACGTAAGGCCTGCGTTGGAGCAGGTTGGATACTACATGAGGTGTTGAGGATTTCAGAATAACGTGTCTTCAAGCATATAGAAACAATGCAAACATAATGCCTCCTGGGGCTGAGAAATGGCTGTCTGGTTGGCTTTCATCAAGGTGGCTAAGAAAAGGCAATACAACCTGTGCACCCTCCCTCCTTTGTTCTTATTTGGTTTTACTATGTTTAGCTCTAAATTATTCCCTTCTTTTCTTTTTCATGTACTTTGGCTGAAGTTGCTGATGATTTATATGCTGAATCACTTCTTCCTAATTATGGGCTTTTGGAGGTTATTTTAAACATTTTTTCATCATGTCAGACTTGCGTTATGAAAACAATTCAAAGAGAAGAATTTTAGAGCTAACTGTTAAATTAAGTTTCTTCAATAAATAATTATGTACAGAAAATGGGAAAAGTTCGTTCACTCGCTGCTCCGTCTCTGCCTCTGTCTGTGTCACTATGTCTGTCTCTCTGTCTTTGTCTCTCTCTGTCTGTCTCTCTTTCTCTCATTTATTTTTTATTTTGAGACTAAGTCTCGCAAAGCTGCCCAGGCTAGTCTTGAACTTGCGGTCCTCCCGCCTCAGCTTCCCTCTCCAGTAGTGGAGATTGCAGTTATGCGCCACTGTGCCCAGATCACAGTTTCTTAATTCAGACCGAGACCTTCAAAGTATCTATAGTAGTCTCCTTAAAAATGAAATATTTCAAACCCGAATGTTCTTAAATGAATGAAACCACATACTGTTATTATCCTCTAATTAAATAAAATGGTTTTGTCTGGTATTATGGGAACATATGTGTGACTCTGTTCATTATAACTGGTACCCATAACAGCCCTTTGATCCTGGAATGAAGATAAATCACCCTTAGCAATTTTACAGAGAATTTCAGGGAGCTCCAAGTGTGCAACTGAACTGCTCTGGGGAGTTTTCTTCACACAGCTGTCTCTCTAAACAATTTTTTTGCTGCCATTAATTTGTTACCAACTATGTGTCAGGCACAGATGCAAAAAAATGGAGGTGCAAAAATGACTAAAAACAGCCCATTCTCAAGAAGCTCCCCACAAAAGATTAACATTCAACCACAGTTGCCACGGAGGTTGGGAAATAAGATGATATTCCACTTGGTATAATAGAAACAAGCCCAGAAGCATTGACCCTGGTCCTGAAGCTGTCCAAGAAGGCTTCTTGGAGGAGGCGCCTGTGAGCTGTGTGAAGGGACAAGCTTCTATTGGTCAGGCCGAGGTGAGGCGGCGAGAAGAGGTTGTCATCCCTTCCCACCTTTATTTCACATGTGCTGCGGAGTGTCATGAGTGTATCATGGGAGTGGTTCGCGGGATGGGCAGCTAAGAGTAGTGGGCTTTGTACTTGCTACCAGCAGCTACATAATCTTACACAGAATGAGCCATAGTTCGTCATTCAATGGGCCATGGTGAGCCTATGTTGAATCCTCTGAAATGGAGCTCTTGCTTCACTGTGATTTGCCTTTTGCCAATACCTCGTCCCGTGGAAACTCCCTCTTAATACACATACTCTCTTCTTATTTCCTCCCCCTTCTTGTTCATTTCATTCCTCTTTTCCCTTCTTATTTTTTACTCACCCTTCTTTCCTCCTTTTATAATCAAATTTATAAATGTCACTGCACAGAGAAAATGGAGTGAGAGTATTTTCAGTGTGTCTGAAAGGCACCCAGCAGGAACATACTTTGAAGTCCTTTCCGGTACCCGTTTATGCCTTTGCTTAGTCACTCAAGCAGTTTTGAGGTTTAGAAAACCTTGAGGAAAGTGCCACAGCAACCAAGCGCACAGTCTGTTTCTCAAATTGCCCTTTTCACTCTAATCCAATTAAAGCAGTATCAGCAGGAGCGACAGGAAAACCTCATGCTTGGTCTCCTTTCAAAACTGGAAGCTGCTCACATGGAAGCTGAATTTTACCAAAATAGTTCACAATAGGGGATCATGTCAGAACTTGGCCAGCATGAGCATTTTTGTTAATGTTTATTTTATAGCTCTTGCTAATGAGTAAACTATTTCTGGCATTTATTTGGACAGTTTAAGGGTTGTATGATTTCTCCAATAGATAAATAAGATTTTATTTAGTGGGTTATAGATCTTTGATCTCCTAGTTGGTAAGTGGTCAAGAATGACTTACAGTAGTCATTCCCCAAGCTACTACATATTCCAGATGTTTTCATGTCTATGCAATGTACTAGTATTGAGATTGTGTGTGCGTGTGCATGTGCGTGTGCACACTTATTGTGTGATCAGTTTCACTGTAAGTGGATATTTTAATGTGAAGCTACTTAAAACTAGGTTTATTATTTGACAACTCATGCCTACTATGGAACCAATTGGACATATATTAGGTAAGTAAATACTGGCTTTTCCTGTTAAAACTCAGTGTTTAGAACTGCAGATGTCGTGAGGCCATGTTGATTGGGAACAAAGTTTGGCACAATGATTCTGAGGACTTCAGGAGAAGATCCTAGTTTTCTCTTTGGTTTCCTCTCTTTGTTAATGTCTTTCCTGCTACCTCTTTAGAGTTTAGAATGCTGAAATCACAAAGGAATATCTTAGAGAGGGGCGTAAAAGATGGCATAAGGGAACTGAGCCATATGCCACTGGAGATAAGAGTGACCTGGAGAGCACGAGTCAAGAATTTTGGGTCTTCTTGAGCAATAAAGCTAAAAAGCGCAATATCAACATAGAGATTTGTTACATAGGATATAAAAAAAATCTCCAAAAGCCAGATATATATGGATACATTAATAAATATTTATATAGGAACATACTTACTGCTATATGAAAATGTAACAAGGGTAAAATCTCAGAAAGAGTGAAAGCCTTCCTCACCAAGTGTGCTTACTGGTGACGCTGCATTGCCGTTTCCGCTGGGGGTTGGCACAGAGGTGGCCAAGGGCAGCCATCCACCCTGGAGGGTGCATCGGGATCTGCCGTCAGAAGCTCCACATCATCAGCTCAGTTCTCATCAGCAGCCGTGCAGATTTTGGTTTCTGTTTAATGCATAGAGAGTGCAAATGCGCTCTTGACTTTTTTCATAAAAATTTATTAAACTTTTTAAGTGATTGAAGAGCGAATAAGTGAATGTTGTTTCCTCAAACCTGCCCGTTGTGGGTTGATACAGGTCATGTGCTGAGAAGTACGTGAATGGTACTGAGGGGTCTAAATACACGTGCCTTCTTGCTGCCCCGTTTCTGCTCCCTTGTTACCAAGATTTGGCTTCTCTCTTCTTCCTCCTTTGTGGTGCTGGCGGTTGAACCCACGGCACTGGGCCTGCGAGGCGAGTTATCAATTGATCCGTACGCCCAGCTCCTTGTTTTCTCCCCACTCACCTTTCTCAAGAGGTTTTGCTCGACTAATGTGAATTTTTTTTTTTTGGCAGGACCAGGGATCAAACTCAGGACCTTGCACTTGCCAAGGAGGCGCTTATTCCACTGAGCTACATCCCCAGCCCCGCCACTAATGTGAATTCTCTGATTAATTACAATTTTAGCTTTTGTTCAAGGTGTACTTCAGTGTTCTAAAGAATTCCTCCTCAAACCTTTAAAGTTTTTTGAGAGCATTTAAGAATAGGATCAATCATGATATGGTGATTTTTCAGATCTTTGAGTGGTAACTTTAAAGTTATACAAATAAGTTTTGGGAAATGGGATGTTAGAGGGTGCGATACAGGAAAAAATCTATAAATATACACATCCTTCAATTCTTTCATTCTTGTCACTTTCCGAAACAACTCTGTGATGTCTTTATAAAAATGAAAGGTAAAGAATGGTTTAATCATGATTTCTTTTATTCTTCTTTTGGTTTTATTTATGGAAAATAGGCTGCCCAGCGGGCATCTTCATCCTCATCCAAACTGAGTGAAACATCGTGTTCTTTTTCCTCTCTGGAAAGTACAGTGAAGACATCTGGCAGCTTTTCTTCCTCTGGATCTAAAGAAAGACAGTCCTGGCTGAACATAGTTAATAGTTCACCTGCTGTGGAAGATGTTGGACATCCCCTGACTTTTGCTGTGCAGGTCCATTCGCCTGCTCCTTCAGAGGCAAACAGTTGCAAGGCCCCAGAAAACAGCCGTGTGACTGCAGAAAGTGGGCATTTGAACTCTTTATCTAGTGAGGACACTTCTTCGCTGAGTAGCAGTCAAGACCATCTGACTGTTCCAGACAAATCTACTGGATCAAGGATGATGGATGGAGGTAAAATGATAATTTGTTTATTTTTCCTTAGAGATTGGATGTCTGCGTGTGTATGCAGAATACTGATGTGAATTTGTGAGAAGAGTATTTAAAGTGAAGCATGGTGGGTCAGTAATTAGACAGTCAGTTGGGGCTGTCTTTGTAGAGTTTGCCCATGGCAACTGCAGTTTCCAGGCCACTAATTCCCTGCTCTAAGTGTCACTAAACAAATGCTTTAGAGCTTGAGACATGTGATCAAAAGATAGTGATGCCTTTCCACCAGTTTGTTACCTTGTCCCATGCTCTGGAGCTTGTAAAGTTTCAATTGGGGTATTTGTCTTCTTGTATTCATAATATGACTTTGATGTTTCCAAAGAATCTTAGAGCAGCTGCCACCCTGGGAAATGCCCATAGACCATATCTATGACCTAGCTGGCTCGCTCCTGAATGTGCCTGAGTGGTCAATAGAAAGAGGATTTCTGTGCATGCTGGAAGGCAGCATTAGCTCTTCAAATATAAAGGAGAACAAAGTTCAGTCTTGTGAAGAACATTTTAAGTCTTAGTAAAGAAAAGAGTTAATGTGGTACAGAAATCAATAACGTGAGTCTTTAAAATACTCTATCATAATTAATTCTTATCTTTTAGTCAGGACTAATGTTGTTATTACTACTACTCAATCACGACATACCTTTCCTGATTGTGCCTCATTCACTGTGCCATAAAACAAAGTGACCTAATATAAGATACACAGAGGTGAGAGAACAATGGAGTTGGGTTGAATTTTTGAGGGGGGGATCGAGAGGGACTTTACTTGCTATATTTCAACAACTCGCCAACATTGACTAATGACATAGATGACCACTCTGTTGTGTTCCAATTCTCAGATTCGCACATGTGCCTATTAGTTTTATTTTGGATATAGAGTAATTTAGGCCAAGAACCACAACTGTAGACCAGTTTGTGTGTGTGGGTGAGTGTGTGTGTGTGGTATTTTACAGCATGGGAATTTGAATACTCAGATTGGTAGCCCATTGTCTAATTCACCACAGTTATTCTCACCCTCTGAGTGCTTGCCTGAAGATGCTTTGCCCATTCGAGCCTGGTCTGCCATGATATGTTCATTTGACGCCCCTCAATGTAGGCCAAAGTTATCTTTTCCATTAGAAAATGTCAATGAAGGAAATCCTAGGCAAGTGAATGCACTTTGAGAGAGGCTTGAGTGGGATTGGGAAGAGCAAGGAATCAGAGCCCCTGAGGAGTATCAGGAGGGTCAGGTTTGGGCTGCAAATAATGGGAACAGTGCTCAGCTGTCCTTGGATCTGTGAGCCGCTTTTGTGTGGACAAAATGTTGGGCTTAATTATGCCTCCTTGGAAGTACAAAATCAAGGTCAGCAGTACAGTTCAAAAAGAGGTGGATTAAGTTTACCATAAGGAGCTTCCTTCTGATGTTGTGGCTTGCCCTAAATAGGGTAAGTTCCTTGGACAGTAATGCTGTCCTCATCAATGGACATGTTTACTCATTCTGAAACAAACATTTTTCATAGAATTTTGATTGAATAGTGCATATTGATCACAATCTTTATTTTTCTGAAGAAAAATGCAATGGAGAGAGAACCTAGGTATTCGGGCCTGGATGACCTCTAATTTGATGCCTAGATAATCATTTAGGATGTGGGGTTGCTGGAACTAAAGGAAATAAAGAAAAGTCCTGCACCTTTATCTTCCTGTTAAAAATTCTTACTTTAATCATTAGACTATAAATAGAACCAAATAGGTTGACACACACACACACACACACACACACACACACACACACACACACCTCACATGATCAGCAGAGCTTCAAGAGCATCCTATATATTGAAATTCTATTCATATTCTTTCCCAAGAGATAACATTGCAGGTAGGGAGTTTTCCTCCAGGGTTAGTAAACTGAGAGGTCTGGGAAGCCATGTGCAGTTCTTGCCCATTTCTAAATGTCATTTTGGAAATGTATATGCTGAGAAGTTTGGCTGGGTACCAGTAGCTACGTTAGTCTAAGAATGAAGGAATCTGGTATTATGTAATTTAGAACTATGCACAGAGTGACCAACACAATCTGGGTGTTTCTTCAAGCAGCTAAATGTGAAGGTATTTCTCTCCCTAAGGATGAGAAAATGAAAGTGTTTTTCTCTCACTGGTTTGTTGGCAGTTGCCATATGTTACTGAATTTTTGCTGATGATTTTCTCCTGCTGCTGGGGATTTGGTTAAATTCCCAGAAGAGCTGAACCACATAAAGGCATCTCCATAGCAACAGCAGCCCAATCTTTGTTGGGGTTTGTGATGACTTGCTGTTGAGTAATCAAATTGCATATTGTTTGTTTTTTCCCATGGGTGTTTGTGTTTTGGAGAAATAGGTAGCTTTTCATTGTTGTGGCTTCTAAAAATGACAGCTTTTGAAATGACAGTCTTTAAAAAGCTCTGCAATTCTGTGTCTGAAATATTAGGAAGGATGTTTTTACGTCAGGGATTAAAGTTTTAATACAGACCAAGGCAGAAGTTAAAATTTGAGAAGATGAGGTTCTCATCTGAGGATGCATTTGCTGGAAAAAGAGGCTTTTATTCAAGAAAAGATTCTTAAAGGTTAATAATGGAGTCCTGAAACAAGCAGACAGCATGTATTATAGCTTTTCTCTTATTTAGACAATGGAAGACATTTTGCAGTTGGTACGAAATTAAAATTGTGGTTGCTAGAATTTTATACTGAATTTAAATATCCATTTAGATATGTCTCTCCATAGTATAAGCTATTTTTAAAAAAAGGAAAGTGTTAATTGTATCCCATTGCCTTTTACAGTATGAGCTTCAGGCTCCCAGAGTTCTAGGATTCTTCAGTATTTTCACAAAGCATAGTGGGAAAAGAGATGATGAGGTTATGGAATCTTCATCTCACTTGTTTTGCTTTGTGTGCTTCCTTTCTCTCATGATTTCTTTTGGCCATGGATATGTGATCAGTCACACGGTGTATCTCCACATATGTATGTGTGACACACGCTACCCACTGCCATTGTGGAGATAAGCATCCCTCCACTTTGGAAATGGCGTAACCATGCTCCAGATGCTGAAAAAGTGCATGCTAACTAGTAAGACTAATGCTCAGTTTATGCAAATATATTGTAAGTACAACTAGGAATCCTGTAGATTACAAGCTGAATAAAAAAGTGTTCATGAAGAGACGAGCATTTATGAGCATGTGTGACATCTCAGGAAAGTGAAAAAATGAGTTAGATTTTAAGATTGAGCAGAAATTAGCAAAATTTTACACAAGTTGAGTGTGAAGAGCGCAGATGTGACCTTATTTTAGCTAGCTGTTTTGGGTGTTAACTGTAGGAGTCACATGGTATGCCTCTCTAGGGGACAGATAGAAAAAAATAACTCAACTCAACTCAATTTAGCGTCATTATTATTATTGTTATTTTGAATACCTAACATGTACTCATGTACTTTTTGTTAAAGTGAATCCAAAGATGAGCGAGATACAATTTTTGTTTAAAAAAAATCTTAACATCTGATGGAGCAAGTAAGAGGAATAAGACACATCTAACAAAAGAAGGCGGGTCAGATGGGTACCCCGAGGTAGAAAGAAGCAAAGTATCACAGGGATTTAGAAGACAAGGACAGGGCTGGGGATATAGCTCAGTGGAATAAGCGCCTGCCTAGCAAGTGCAGGGTCCTGAGTTCGATCCCCAGTACCGCAAAAAAAAAAAAACAGAAACAAAAACAAAAACAAAAACAGAAATAAAAGAAATGGGTTAGAAGACAAGGGCACGGGATACACATCATACGTATACGGGAAGATCTGCACAGAGAGGGTGGAGCCATGGAGAAGGAAGCACAGAGCAAACGTGGGTGGTGTCAAAGACTCAATCAGATGATAGTTAATTTGAATAGATCATGGATGGCTTCCAACTAAGGAAACCATATATCGAGATGATTTAGAAAAGCTGCTGTACCTTTAGAATATAGGGTAGGGCAGGATAAAGGGAAGCAGAAGCTGTGAAGAGTTAGAAAGCTTCTGTAATAGGGAGATGGGCATAGAAATAAGAAGCAAAGAACAGAGGAGGGATTCTGACTTCTGGCACGGAGAAGACTGGTACTGGTCTGTATCCTTAGAACTTAATTTAGTTCCTAGAGTATCTCCCAGGGATCCTGTTTTTGAAATATAATTTGAGAAGTGATTTTAGTATGGGAATGGACATTTAATACTGTGAAAATCTTGTATGTTTAATTGATTGTTGACCTCAGTGGCACTGATCTCAGGCAAAAGTGACTTACTGGGCACTTTCATTGGCTCTAGGTCAAGTAAAGACCGCTATAAAATGTCATAAAATAAGATGATTAAGTTACTTGAAAATTTATGCAATATACTCAGATATTTACCTTATTTTCGTCTTCATATTGTCTATAATTTTCCCTGAAAGCAGGAGTCAGGAGTGGGAGGTTGTGGGAATTCACTGGGTCAAAGCTTTGAAGCTGATGCTAATTGAAATCTAGAGTTCAGAAGGCCCCCCCCCTTCTGGTTTTGATTCTAGAGATCATAGCTAAAGATACATTGATCCAGAAGAGAGAATCTGAATGTGGTAAAAGGAGCATCTTTCATTTAGGGACAAGTAACTTCAGAGAGGAAGATTTTAAAGTAAATGGTTTTAATAACTGAGGAAGGGGCATTAACAATGGTCTGTTCTGGTTGTCAAATACACTAGATGTACTCCTTTGATTACGGCCACAGGACTTTCACCAAGAATGCAAATGTATTCCAGATGGGAACTGCATCTGTTATTATAAGATAAATATTTAAAGCCCATTATTAGACCCATTTTCATGCTATGCTAGTAGCATTATATTTTATCAAGATTTTTGAGCAATTTTGTTTGCAAAGAGTATAAAAAAGACCTGGAAAAAATGGGATCTTTTCATATTTAATGGTAGATTTATTTCTAAATCAATATAACTTTGAGCCTAAGTGATCTGTCATGGGCTTATGACTAATGTTACATGAGCAACAACACACAAGTCCTTACTGTGCCTGTTATGCAGTCTAGCGGGTATAGACAATTTTGAAAATTATCAGATGGGTCTTCAAACTTCCCTGTTCTTATAGGTTCTGGTTTTCAATCCTCTTCTTATAGCTTCTTGTTTTTCATTAGATTCCTGTTTATCTAGGTTTTTTTCCATGGATCCATATTTAATTACTTTAGCGTATCTTCTGTTTCATTTGACGTTATTTATGATAGTGAAAAGTATCATATACATGGAAGAACATTTTACACACATGCATGCACACACACACACACACACACACACACACACACACACACACAAATCTATGTAGCCACCTTTTAGATTGAGAAACAGGAATTAGCAATCTTCTCTGTATTCCTGGAGTTTATTCATTTTTATTGTTTTATAGTATTCTTTTGTTTTAATATATCATAACAAATAATTCTATTTCTGATGAACATTTTTTTCCCCAGCTTTGGGCTCTTAGTTAAAATGTTGTTGTGGCATTATTTCTTTTTTAATTAATAGGCTTAACTTTTTAGAGCACTGTTACCTTTATAGAAAAAATTGAACCAAAGCCCAAACTATTGTCCTCTTCTTAACATCTTACGTCAGTGGGGCTCACTTATAGCTGACAACTATTGACACTTTTTAAAGACTCGTATCTGTACTGTGCATTATACAGTCCTTTGCTTTTTGACAATGTGTACAACATTACAAAAGTATTTAGAACAGTGTTCTTTGCCCTTAAAACCCTTGTACTCTGTCTATTGCTTTTTCTATACTTTTCCTAAGAGCCTGACAAACTCTGTCCCTTTTACTCTCCCTTTGTTTTATCTCTCGCAGAATGCCAGTCGCGTGATTAAATCCTAAGTAGAAACTTTTCAGGTATTTTCACCTAGTAATATGACTTTCAGTTTCCATGTCTTCTTCTGGCTTGATAAGTCATTTTTAAAAAATGACCAAAAAACTTTTCTTTGTATGGATGAATCACACTTTTTTATCTACTCATGTATTGTAGGGTATTCTAATTGCTTCCAAGGTTTTGAAATTATGAATATAGCTGCCGTAAACATCTATGTCCATGTTTTCTGTAGATTCAAGTTGTCAGATCTTTGGGGGTAAATACCGAAGAGTATGATTACTGGACTGTATTGTAAGAGTGTGTTTAACCTTTCAGGAAATGCCAATGTGGCTTCCAAATTGGTTGTGCCATTTTCACGTCCACTAGAGATGAGTCTTGGATCATGTTCTGACCAGCATTTGGTTCACTGGTCCCTATGGTTTAACTGAGTATAGTCCAAAAGCTCGTGTTTTAAAGGCTTTGTTCCTAGTTCATAGCTTTCTTGGGAGGGAATGGAACCTTTAAGGGCCGGGGTGTACTGGGAGGAAGTGGGGTCCGTGGCCGTGGGCACATGCTCTGGGAGGAAGTGTTGAGACCCTAGTTCTTTCCTCTCTTTCTCTCTGGCTGCAAGGTGGCTGTCACTCCCTCCCACCATGATATGTGACTTCACCACAGGCTCCAAAAGAACAGAGCCAATTGTCAATACATTCAAACCTTCAAATGTGTGAGCCAAAATAAACCTTCTATCTTTTACATTGTTGTTGCTGGTGCTTTGTAAAGGTAACAGAAAATTGACTAATTCTCAGTGTTTTGAGTTTTTGCCATTCTAGTAGGTGGATAGGAGCTTTCTGTTGTTTTTAATGTGGAGAATTCTGTAGCGACAGATGATATTGAGCATCTTTTCATATGCTTATTTGCTGTCTGTTTATCTTTGGTTAGAAATCTGTTAAGATCTTTTGTCCATTTTTAGTTAAGCTTTTGTATTTTTAAATTTTGAATTTTTTCTTGTAGCTTGGATATAAATTCTTTATCAAGTCCATTATGTAAATATATTTTGTATTATACATGTAAATATGTTTTGCAAATATATTTTTTACCAGCCTGTTGCTTGTCTTTTACTTTCCTTAATGTAAATTCTTGTGCATGTATCTTGGTCCACATAAGCCTGAATTTCCTGAGGGGTGAATATCTACGGTGGATGGATGGCCATTGATAAATGCCTGCCTCCTACTTTGCAGTTGATGAAAACTTTCTTTTTAAAGTGATTCCAACAAAACCCATCTCTTGAGCATGGAGAGGAACTCTCAAAGTACCCCCTCCTCACCACCAAGGCTGACTTTCTAATTTTTGCAAAACTGGCAGATGTTAATTTTGATCATTAATTAGCACATTTTCATGTTTATTTTCATGGTTTTACCCATGCTTCTATTGGATTATTTTTAGTTTTCTAATGGATTTATAGGAATTTCTACAATTCACATATCCTTGTATTGTTAATCATAAGTATTGCAATTATATTTTCTACTTTCAAACTTCATTTTAATTCTTTTTTTTCAGATAGAATTTCAGTTATGTAGCTTAAGCGCGTTTGAATTCACTGTATAGCCCCAGCTGGCCTCAAACTTGTAGCAGTCCTCCTGCCTCAGCCCCCCAAATCCTGGGATGATAGGCATGCACCATCACACCTGGCCAATTTTGTTCTTTTAAATAGTGTCTTTTAATGAGGAGAACCCAGTTTAAATCCAGTTAATTTTTCAGGTTTTTTTTTTATGGCTAGTGCTTTTAAAAAATCTCGTTAAAAAATTCTTCCCTACACTAATAGAATGAAGCATTCCCTCATATTATATACACTTTAGTTACTTTTAGATTTACTGTGCACAGGGTAACTACTGTCTTATTACTTATGCACGTGTGCTTTTCTGAGTATCACTATATGAAATCTGTGCCTCTTCCAGACGTCCACACACGTCCTCAATGCAGACTGATAAATGTCCTCTGTTGCTTCTCAGACTTACGTCTTTGCGTTCACCTATTTTTCTCCCCTTGCTTATATAAACTTTATTTTTTAGAAAAGTCTGTTTTCAACGTTTAGTTTTGCTTAGTACCTGTTTGCAGTGCACAGGGTTTCCACTCCTTAAGTGGAGCAGGGGCACCTCCATAGCGCATCACAACCGTTTTTCACCTCTTTTCAGTCCCCACCTCCTTTCCCGCCTCTACCTCCTGGTCCTTTGCTCGTTTTCAGATCTCTCTTCCTAATGACTATTATCTGCCTTTTGTTTTGCTCTTTATTGATAGTCTGGGTTTCACATGTAAGAGAAACTATATGATGGTTAAGCTGGTGTGCTTGATTTATATTACTCAATATGAGGGTCTCTAAGTGCAACTATTTTCCTATAAATTTACCCTCCTTGATGGCACAGTGATCCTCCACTCTGTGTAAATATCACATTTTAGAAATCCATTTATCTGTTGGTGGACAGAGAGGTCACTTCCAGGATTGCACTATTATGAGTTTTGATGCTATAAATGTGGGGATGCATGTATCACTGTGACATGATGCCTTTAACTATTTTGGAAAAATACCTAAAAGGATCATAGCTGGGTCAGATAGAATTTCTAATTTTAACTGTTTTGTTTTGTTTTGAGGAGCCTCTGTACTGATTTCCATAGTGGTTGTGCTAGTTTACACTTCCTCAAAGAATGTAGAGGGGGCCTTCTATTCCTGCAGGTTTGCTTGCATTTATTAGTTGATTTCTTGATAGTCATTCTTTCTGGAGTAAAATGGAATCTTAGTGTTGTTTTAGTTTGCATTTTTCTAATGGCCAAAGATGTTGAACTTTTTTCATGTATTTCTTGGCCATTTGTACATCTTCAGAGAAATATTTCCTTATTTCAGTTGCCCATTTTTTGAGTGGATCTTTTAATTTGGAAGTGTAACTCTCTTTTTGTGTTCTTTATATGTTCTAGATATTAGTTCTGTTTTTTTTTTTTCTTAAAGGTACTGGGAAATGAACTCAGGACCTTGCAGTTCTCTGTTTGAAGAGTAGCTGGCAACATTTTTATTTTTATTCTTTAGACTGTCTTTTTACTTGATTGCTTCACTGTCCAGGGGCTGTTTAACTTGCTAGGATCCTGTTTATTGATTTGTGTTGTTATTTCTTATGTAATCAGAGTGCTGTTCACAAATTCATTGCTTACATCTATGTCTGCAAGAGTTTTCCCCATTTCATCTTCCAGCAGGTTAAGTGATTCTGCTTTTACATTTAGCTCTATGATCCATGTTGATTTTAGTTTAGCATATGGTGAGATACAGGGGTCAGATTCAATCATCTGTATGTGGATATCCAGCTTTCCAGGTGGTCTTTATTAAAGAGGGCATCTTTCTTCCAGTGTGTGTTCTGGCCTTTTTGTCCAACTTCAGATCAGTTGAATATGCCTCGGGTTGTTTCTGCATTTTTATTCTGTTGCACTGATCCAGATGTATGTTTTTGTGCCAGTACCATGCTGTTTTTTTTTTTTTTAACCACTACATCTTTAAAAATGGGTCTTAAAATCTAGGAAGACATTTTCCTACACTGTTCTTTTTTAAAAGTTGTTTGGGCTATTCTGGACCATTTTAACTTCCATATAACTTTTGGAACCACCTAACCAATCACACACACATGCATACACACACACACACACACACACACACACACACACACACAGAAATTTTGTGGGCTTTTTGTATGGATTGCATTGCAGCCTTAGATTCAACCAAAAGGAAGCAAAACCATTACATTTTAAAGTCAGTTCATAAAATTATTCGTTTTACTATTATCCATTTATTTGTCTTTGCCATCTATTATAATAAATATTTATATTTTATAATTTTCTCTATAGAAATCTTGCATATATATAATTAGTTTTATCGTATATACTTTACCTTTTAAAATATTACTTTAAAATATATTTTTCTCTTGATAAACTTTCTTACTGGTGTACACCGCTATAGCTGATTATTTGTTAATGATTTATTTGTGATACTGAGGATTGCTGTGCTAATCCTTGCGGGGCCTTGTGTGCACCACACCAATGCTCTATCACAGAGTTACACACTCAGCCTGATTGTTAAGTATATTTTAATGTAACAAAATTGCTAAATTTTTATTTTAATGCTAATGTCTCATCTTTAAACTTCTTTCTTTTATGTATGTACTTACATCTCTGCAAACAAAGATGGTTTTGCTTGTTTCCTTTTTGAAAGTGATATTCCTATACACACTTTTTGCTTTGGGTAGGCCTGACAGTGCAGAGCATATGAATGGTGGCCATGGGAAATTCTGTGGGAGGCTTGGTCTCCAAGGGAAAGCTTTCCCCACTACCACAAGCTTAGAAGTAGGCACTCTATCAATATCCCTATCTTGTGGATGAAGAAACTTGCGCTTCAAAGTGGCTAAGCAAATTGCTTACAATGGTCATGCAACTAGTCTGTGATTAAAGCTGCATCAGGAATGACAGTTCTGTTTGACTCTGGAGCTTCAGGTTATAGTTACCTGAGTATCTAAGAATAATGTCAAATTATCAAGAAGGCACAGGGTTCTTGACATAACTAGACATGTCAATCAGGTTGCATGAAACCACAATAATTTCTCTCCTAGGATAGTCATTGTATCACTGCTACATTCTATTTTCAATAACTACTGTGAAGTAGTACAGGTCAGCTAATGTTAGAAACAGAAGCATCTGACTACTATTAGGAAAACAAATGGGGTGGGAACATGATTTAGTCAACAATATTTCTCAAGTGACTTTTAAAGATTAAACAGTGTGCCGTGTGCTGAGCAAACAAGCAAACAAAAGGCAAAATAAAGATTCCTCATGGAAACAATGGCAGCACATAAATATGTAATATAGCCAGTACTTATTAGTGCCATGTTGCTGAACAACAGGAAATGTAAGGGGGTTAGGAAGAGAAACTGGTCTGACACCAACAACCGCCCCCAAACTTTGAGAATGGGTGCAATTCTATCATGTGGTTTAAGGCCTTGTCTATGTGGCTGACATGACATTTCAATAAATATGGCTATAAAATTTCTATTGTTTTTTTTAATGCAAAATATGCCAAAAGCTTATTATAGCCATATAGTGTCAGGTGCCGTATTATGAGCACCTCTGCGCCTTAAGTTTTAATAGTCATTATCTTACTTGGCTTTAAAAAACTGAATTAGAATTAAGCAAAATCAGAAATAAAACAACTTGTAAGTTTGGACACCCAAGTGGTCATCTAGATTGAGGGCCTGCAGCTGCTCCCTTGGGAATGCAGGAGTCCCCCTGCTGAGGATGAGCTGCCTTATTGGGGTGCCTCCCAGCATGTCTGCCTGTGTTGGTCAGAGGCCCCTGACACTTCCTATTTCCCTTCATCACCAAGGGTATATTTTTAACTGGAAAGACTATTTAGTCATGCTATGTAACTGCATGGAAATACCCAACATGTAGGGTATTTTGCAAGATTTATTTTTTTCAGAAAAAAAGGATATATGCAGATAGGCTGGCAGTGGTAGTACTTTGCAAATATATATAGATATAGATACAGATATGTGTATATGTAATTTTTAACCAAGAATTGTATTTGTTTTTGTTCATGTGACATAATATTTTCTGGTTCCCTTTAAAGAAGTAGATGGAGTCTTTTTATATTTTAAATTTTATTTATTTTTAGTCATAAAATTATTGTCATAGTCTTAATAAAATTTCAGTCTAGAAGGTTGCTCCCCCAAAAATGAAGATTTCCTTTAAAACCACTTTCTCAATCCTACTATCCATTTATCTATGAATTTATTCCTCTTAGAAACACTGTACTTTTGTTATGTGGCAACAACTGTTCTAGGCATTGTGAATATAAATTTTGCATTCTGAGGCTACCATCAACAGTTCAGACTACATTTTTTGCTATGAACCAAAACCAGTACATAGGTATAAATGCCTATACACACATCATCCGTCTTTTTAAAAACATAAATTATACCAGTAGCTTGTTTTTTTAATCCCCTCATAAACCTTTCTTGCCAGTAAATGCATGTATCTCATAATGATTGATAATTGCTGTTTTATGACACAGATAGACTAGTTCTATCAATAAATATGACCAGTTATTTTTCAGCTAATGGAAATTTAGGTGATTTCCATTTTGTTGTTATCAAAAAGGATACTGTAGGAGACATCTTCATGTATTAGCGTGTGCACGATTATTACTTTTGAGGTAACTAACGAGAAGCAGAACTGTTTAGTCCAAGGGTAAGTACACTTAAAATGTTAAGATACACTGAAATGTTATTTTCACAATAAATGTCCACATCATCATTCAGGCGCTGGTGAGTAAATTCAGGGGCTGTCCCGTGGAGTATGAAGATAACATTACTGCACTGAGTTGTATAATTGAAATTTGCTTAAATTTTCTCATGACAAAACAAAGTGAACTTTTAAAAATGTTACTAGGTTCAGTGACAGATACGCTAATTGACTTGATGGAAACAGTCATTTCACAGACTGTATATCAAACCATTTTGTGGTACACTTAAAATCATATAGTTTTGTCAAGCATACTGTAGTAGAACTAGGAAAACAAGAGACTGCATTAATACCCTATGTTATGCAAGTAATTATGAATCATGTTAGATTATGGTCCTATCCATAGGGAGAGAGTTGAGCTTAAAAAGGTGAGGGTGTGTATCTGCCTTAAGCCTTCATTTTCTGCCTGTAAAGCCGAGGTACAACAATGTCTTCCTCTTGCTTTGCTGCTCTTGGCTTCAAGGGCTGTACACTTGAGTCCTTTTTCTCTTGAATCTTCCATTTGTCTGTTCTGCTCATCCTCCCTATCACTGACCCTCAGGCTTGATGGAGCTGCCAGGTTATGGGGACCTGGTTGGTACATTTATCTACAGAATATTGGATTTGTATACCTAAATTTGGGTGATTTTTCAGCTTTTTGTTCTTTTTCTTTCCTGTACAATCTCAACTTTTTTTTTTTTTTTTTTGTTGGCGGTACTGGGGATCGAACTCAGGACCCTGCGCTTGCTAGGCAGGTGCTTATTCCACTGAGCTATATCCCCAGCCCTCCTGTACAATCTCTACCTTCTTAGATAATTGAGTAGTGGATTCCACCTAAGATTATCTCAGAAGACCACTGATGAGAGATACGATCATAACCAAACAGAACAACATTACCTGACAAACTGTTGTTGTCTGTAAAAGCAGTGCAGTAGAAGAATATGGAGTTGTCTTAACTAACAGAAAGATCAAATACACAAGTGAGGAGATGTGTATGACTTGCAGGGATGGTAAAGCAAATAGAGAAAAATGAAGGAAGTCAAGAAACTACTCTTATTTAAGACTCATTAGAACACAGATAAAACAGCTTTATACTTGGGTGCTGTCTCTGACTTTTGTATAACCTGTTGCTGTCTCTCTTACAGGATGTTTTCACCTGCCATCTCTTTTAATCCCTTCCCTTCCAACCCTTGCTCTTGTACCTTTGCATCTCATTGCCTGAGCGCTCAGACTTTTGTTTTAGACACAGCTGCTGTCATGTACACAAGTTGTGCACGTAAGTCTTCTCCATGAACTGGTGTGCTGTTCTAAAGTGTAGAGTTCAAATCTGATGGCACAGGCTGTGTCCTAGATTCCTGGCCAGCTCATGAATTTCTTTATCTGGGATTTAGTACCCTGTGATCTTATAGGGACAGAGCTTAGGCACAAAATCTAGGCCCCTCAGCAGCAGAGGCTCAGAGGGGACATTTGTCCTTTGGCGGCTCAGTAGTACATGGAGGAGACTGACATGTGGCCTGTCCAGTCCAGCCAGATACCAGCTCAGTGACTAAAAGCTGCCTTATTTAAAAGTTTTTATTGAGCTTTATATAAAAGAATCTGTAGAAAATATATCTACACGATGGCAGAGTATATAAAGAAAATAATTTTGAGATTACAACCTAGGTCTTTGCGACTTTGGGCAAAGTATTTAATCTTTCTGTGTTGATATCCTTTCTTTGATATCAAGGTTAACGATACTTTCCTCAGATGGTGGTTGACACACAGGGAGATAACAGTGATATCACTAATAATACAGGGCCTGTCACATAGTAAAAGAAAACCCTGTGTGTGATAGCTGTGGCTACTGGTGGTGGTAGAATCAGATTTCTTGCTCAAAAGTATGCTGTGTTGTTGGTCAGTAGTGTTCTTACTGTTAAAATGAATTATTCAGATTTGTTCATAGTTTGTCCTTATAACTTTAAATATGTCTAACATTATAATTTTAAATCTTGTTATGTGCTAGTTATGAAAATTATTAAATAGGGAAAGCCTATGAAATTCTTTTGCTCTGTTGGCCGCAGATGCTCTATTGAATAACATTTGTAAAGCCTTAAAGGGCTTGCAGAATGTCCACATATATACACAGTCATTTCTGGTGTAACAAGTGCCTTTCAAGATCTTTTTGCTGTGAAACACTTAAGACATTGCCCCAGAAATGGGGAATACACTTTTCTGCCTAGAACTTTGCCAGTGTTTCACATTTGAGGCCTACAATTACCTTCCTTAGGACATCACTTAGCCTTTTCCAATCTGTAGCAGGTTTTCTTTCCAATCCTGATATGAAACCTAGCTTACAAATTGTTCTCCTGTCTTTGAAGCCAGCTTTTATGTTCTAAATAGAAAATAAACAGCCACATTCTAGAAAGCACAAGAAGGACCAAAAATAAGACAGTGGAGGAGGCAAAGATGAAAGAACAACATTTTGGGAGATAATCTGCATGCCGTGTTCTTGACAGCCAAATTCTGGGCCTACAAGAGCAGGCCTTGTCCTGTCAGAGACAGACAATAGGCTGCGTATGTAGGAGGATGAGGAGGAAGATGCACCTTCATTTAGCTTAATCTTGGCAAACAGTGAACTTCTGTTTGTAAAAAATGTTGTTCTCTCTTATGTGGTAATATCGCCAAGAACGGTCTTGCTAAAAATGTATTTATTTGTGCATCTACATTTATCCTCCTTATTATCTATCTGTCTGTCTATCTTTGTATCATCTACATGAATCTTTCTATCATTTATTTATTACCTCTTTTCTGATTGTAACCAGTTAAATAACCGATCCAAATTTGGAGATAATCTGAGGTAATTTAAGGTATAAAGGGTCACTAGCATTTGCCTCCAATTCTTACCCACTCAACATGTGAAATATTGGCGTTTTCAAGCAAGAATTCTGGACACACTGCTTTGAACAAAGCCAAGTTTTTCTCTTTTCTTTAATGAGGACATGGCACAAAGTCGATAAACACCGCTTCACGGACAAGTTCTAACGTGCTTGTTATAACTTCTGCCCCTTCCTCTTGGAATAAGTCACAGCTGCTATTGCATGGGAAGTTATTAATAGACGGTACAGCCTTGCTGCTCAGGTGTGGTGTATGGACCCAGCGGGTCCGGCATCAGCCAGGAGCTTGGTAAGCATGTAGAATCCCAAAGATGGTCTGAAACAGTATCTGCACTTTTAATAAGCTCCCTGGGAGACTGTTCTTCTGTTAAAGTTTGAGAAGACCCATGGGGCCCATGTGGTGTGGAATTAAGCTTTTATTCTTAACTCCATCTCTGATTTGCATTTTGGAAAAAAACCCCACACTCAATGTTCTTAGAGAATCTTCATTTTTATTACCCATAAAATAAAAATAGTTTTGTGTTCCTTGACCAAGTGCTTATAAAGCAAGTTGAGGTAAATAATGAAGTGCCTTATGGGGGAAGGGACTCAAAGGCTTGCTGTGCCATGTGCAGAGGGAGACTAGAACTGGCATCTGAGAGGAAGGGTAAAAATTGCATTGGAAACACTTCACTCTCAGACAAAATTTATTTATTTTTGCCTCAGGAGATAAGGAAGGTGGAACTAATTAACTTGGCTTCCATTTCCAGTGGGAGAGAGGCGAATTGTCTTTTCTGCTAATCTTGTTTCCTTGCTCTTTAAAATCTGTTGACAAGAAAATAAATCTAGTGTTTTCTAGTGTGCAATCATAGAAAAATATTTACGGAAACACGGAAAGGATGTTTTAAAACATACTATTTTACTGACATGGCTTCCTCACGGTATAAGAGTGGAGAAGAGGGTTAACCAGCCAGTGCTAGACCTGGTTCAACAACCAGGAAGGACGCTCACCTCGCTTTGCCATCAGGGGCTGACTGTGACTTTTGTGTATGAGCAGCTTTGGGTCCTACTTTTGTCCTATAAGTCTGTTTATCACTCGCTTCCATTATTGTTAAATGTTGATATGTGGGCCCCGCACAGAATCAGCTTTTAGAGCCAGTACAATCCATTTACAGTCCCTGACTAGACTGTGGACTGGCTGGACCACAGGTATGTCCCCTGACTACTGCATATTACGTTGTACATCTCTCAGGTGATGACACACACACACAAAGCCAATAAGGGTATTTTTTGACTCCTAACATCACTGTTTGTTCCTGTATTTTCCTTATGTTTGTGAGTGGTTCCTGAATCAGCTTTTTAGGGGTTAGACATAGTCTATCAGCTACAGGTTCCTCTGAGGAAGAAAAACCAAAGTAGTAATTTGCCTTTCATTTTTCTTCTCATTTCCCTGACAGTTATAATCTTATCTGAACTATTATCTTGTTTCTGGATGAAGTAAAATAGAAAGTGAGCATTATATATAAATTTTAGAGGAATTTTGTATTAACTCTCAGTAACTCAAAGAGGTTCATTTCACCTGTGTGACTTGGACTATTCAGTTGTTCCTTGGAGGGTCAGGTTACACACACACACACACACACACACACACACACACACACTTACAGACTCACACACACACTTCTCAGGACTATTGCTCCAAAGTTTATATTGACGGGCTGGGGATATAGCTCAGTGGAATAAGCGCTTGCCTAGCAAGCGCAGGGTCCTGAGTTCGATCCCCAGTACCGCAAAAAAAAAAAAAAAAAAAAAAAAACAACTCTTGTTCCAAAGTTTATATTGACAAAAGGAATGAAGGTGGTCAACAAATACAGCTTCTGATATTTTTAATATAAAGATGTTTTAGTATAAGAGCATTAAATAATAAAATTATCTAGAAAGAACCTTGCTTATTTTTATTTTGGGAATACATTATGTCACATTATTCCAAGATTCTAAGTTTATTTATATCTTTACTGGTTTAATACCTACAGACTCAAATACATTATTATGATATAATAATTTTAATCTTGACACAATTTTTTTTTCTTTTTTTGCGGTACTGGGGATCAAACTCAGGACCTTGCGCTTGCCAGGAAGGCAGGCTCTTTTTCCACTGAGCTATATCCCTAGCCCCCACAATTTTAAATTAACATGTAAAAAATGATTTTGTTTTGTAGCACCATCTTGAGTACCATGAATGATCTGCTTAGCGAACACAGAAATTTCAAGTAGACATTCTATTTAACTTTGTCATATACTTGTTTGGTTTGCTTCTTGAAATTTGATACAAACATATAAAATTTAATTTTAAAATGCTAGGGATTGAGAGCTTTGAATTTAAATTTAATTCAAAGTAGAGTTTTATCTGGATAAGAATTTCATAAAATGGCACATGAGATTACTGTGTTCTTTTATATCTGAAGATGGAGCTCCCAATCATAATATGCCCCGCACAAGTAGGATATCTTTTCATTTAGTTTTCATGAGACTTTCTAATATCTGGTTATTCCCAGGACTGTTGCCATGCTTAAAATTTCTGCTTTAAGCATCTATCATCTATCATGACAACATAAAAAGTCTACTAGTTTTTGCAGTTGCATTGAGATATATTTCACATATTAAAATTCCCATGTAAAAGTGCACTCTTCGGTGGGTTTTAAGGTAGGCAGTTGTGCAGTTACCACCGTGGCTTAATTTGAGAACAGTTTCACCTCCACAGGAAGAAAACCTCACATACTCCCTGTCATTCTTTTTTTTTTCTTTTAACAAACAGATATTCATTTATAAAATAGCATAAGAACAATACAAACAATACAGAGTTACAAACAAAGTGGTAGGAAATTAACAATGGCTGCTGTATTACATATTGATATCTTCAAAGTGGTTTCTCAGGAAAACAGAGGCATGCAAGATTGAGCAAATAATTAATCATTAACTGTTCCTTTCAGTAAAGTGATAGAAGTCAGAAGTACAACTATGCTAGCTCTCCTGTATATACATACATACATGATTTCCGTTTCTTTCCCTTCTCCATTCCCACACACAGCTGCCCCTTACTTTTGAGCATTTTCATTTCATTTCACAATGTCTGTCATACCTCCTAGTTTTTATTCACTATTTCAGGTTCTTACACTAGTGAGACAATACATTGCTTACACATGCAGGTCTGATTTATTTCACTTATGAGTATGGTCTCTAGTTGTGACCATTTATGTATAAAAGCCTCAAGTTTATCCTTCTTTATAGCTGAGTAATATTCCACTACATAAAAGTATCACAATTTTTTTATCCGATCCTCAGTGGACAGACATTTAGTTTGCCTCCATGATTTTGAATTACAAATTGTGCCATTATGAACATGAGTGCACATAATATCGCTGTGATATGATGTTTTTAGATCTTCTGGGAAAATACCGAGTAGGGGAATAGCTGGGTTGAACAGGACCTCCAGACCTAGTTTGCTGAGGAGTCATTTTTAATCACTGCTTACCTCCTCCCAGCCTTCATGCTACTTTTTGTCTCTGTGGATTGGTCTATGGTGGACATTTCATGTATGTGGATCCATGTGATTTGTGGTCTGGCTTCTGTTGCGTGGCACAGTGATTTCAAGGTTTATCCAAGTTCTGCCACTGTAGGTAACTTAGTGCTTTATTTCTCTTAACTACTACATAATACTCGTAAATATCATAAATAGACAGCATTTTTTGTCCATTCACCTCTTGATGGACATTAGGTTCCTCCCACCTTGTGTCTATTATGGATAATGCTGCTATGAAGATTCATGTACAGTTGTGGTGTGAACATATGTTTTCACTTCTCGGTAGTGAGTAGATTTGCAGGACCAAGTTGTAACTCTATGTTTGGCATTTTGAGGAACTTTTTGCAGTGGCAACTCCACTTTACACTTCTACTACCAGTGTGTGAGGGTTTCAGTATCTCCACATCCTTGACTGTACTTACTGTTCTCCGTCTTTTTTATTTTAGCCACGCTGCTGGATGTGATGTGCTACCTTGTGGTTTTGATTTGCCTTTACCTGGTGACTGATGAAACATCTTTTCATGTACTTAGTGATGGAAGTCTGCCTTTGATGTTTTCACCCAGCCCAAACCAAGAGTCTAATTGTCTTCACATACAGTTTTAAATGTCTTATCCCTGTTTTGCAACTGTTTTGTTACAGAACAGAAAGATTGTGCTGATCAGTACTTGAAACCAGGTATAAAGTTAGGCCAACATATTTGCTCTCTATTTTATAAGTGTTGTGAACACTTATGGTGATGTTTTTGGTGGAGGAGGATGAATTCTTGCTTAAGCATTTTTGGTCTTATACTATAAAGTAAATGAGGTTTGTTTGATTCTGCTGTTCCTAGAGTTCCATTGTATGCGTTTCATCCTCTTTGGAGAGCCTGTTACATTCAGCTCTTCTTAAGGTTGTCTTTTTTATGGGGTCTCTCTGAAGTTTGTTCTCAAAACAGTAGGTGGAACTTATAAACAGTAAGGAGTAGATGATAGAAAAAGAAATCTTATTGTGTATCTTTCCCAAGGTTAGTTTTGGAGAATGAAGGAATGAAGGGCTGAAATTCTTTGTGAGAAATTAAAGCAACATAAGAAGGTGAAAATTTTCTTTGAGCAACCTCAGTATCACTTGAGGTGCTCAGAGTTGCCAGTGATGAAAAACCGTACTCAGAGTAGCTTAACAAAGGCAGCACCTTGGCTGTCACAGGCTGTGAGGCTTTAATAGTCTCATGAAGATCCACGTCCTGGAATGGATCAGCTCCATTCCCATGATTCGTGGAATGACTTTTAGAAACTTCCACTGCCTAAGAGTGCAGTTAGACCTTCACACAATCCAGTCATGTAACCTTTCCATGAGATTCATAATCCAAGGAAGGGCATAATTAAGTTTAGATACCACAAATAAGGTGGCAGTTCTCCCAGATTCAAAGATGAAGAGACATTTTACACCAGGATGAATCCATCCCTGAGTCTCGTAATCCCTGACTCGGGTGATACTTGGTTTAGATTTTGGTCTTAGAATTGAAATTCATAAGAACTTGAGGGTATGTTGGAATGAGGTGAAGATGATTTCTGTGTGAGAAGAACGTGAATCTTGAGAGGTCTGAGGGTGGATTATTCTAAGTTGAATTTTACCCCACCAAAATTCAGATATTGAAGTCCTCACTTTTTCCCCAGCCAGTGTAAAACAGGATGTGATCTGACTGGAAATGTTGCAGATATAATTAATGAAAATGAGGTCATATTGATGGGTTGTTAACCCAAGATGTACTTATACAGAGGGGAACTGTGTACACAGATACATGCACCCCAGAAAACATCATGTGAAAGCTGGAATTATGCTGCCACAAACCCAGGAAATTCTGCGAGCCAGAGAGAAGCCTGACAGTTGCTCTGGGGTAACCTCCAGGAAAGCACGGACCTACAGTAACAGTGTATCACCAGCTAAGTGGTTTAGACAACAGAGCATGATTGTCTTAACGGTTCTGGAGGTGGAGGTGCCGAAGTTTGATGTCAGTGTGTGGGCAGGCCCACACTTCAGGGCTACAGTATCTAATGTTCTCTCAGTGGTTTTAACTGGGTTTGTTGTTATTACACTTTTTTAACAGAAGAAACAAAAGCAGCTGAAGATGAAATGGAGAAGCTTTACAAATCATTAGAGCAAGCTAGTCTGTCTCCTCTGGGGGACCGAAGACCTTCAACCAAAAAGGAGTTGAGAAAGTCTTTTGTGAAGAGGTGCAAGAATCCATCTATCAATGAGAAACTTCACAAAATCCGAACCTTGAATAGCACGTTAAAGGTAAGGCAGTTTCAGACGGGATGAACTCTGTTGATGTGAGGCAAAAAACCCCGACTTGTTCTGCAGAGAAATTCATGCTGATCGCAGTATGTTTGCCAGGGTGAAGGAAGGGCATGAAGGGTAAATATAATCTTTATAGGGTGAGAGGATTCTGGACATCCTTAAAGTATTAGGATACTCATACTGTAGCACCCAAAGCAGTGTTTGACAAAAGACCTTGATTTTACATTTAGTCCAATATAAACATTTGAATTGTAAGCACCTAGATGGCAAGGAGTATGTGTAATTTGTTTTTGTACCCCTTATGCCTAGCACTATACTTGGTTCAATGTTGATTAGACAGAGCTCTTCAGTTGGTGAGAATGAACAGTAATATGCTTCAGTGCTGCACCCAGGATTTTGGGTACAGCAGAGCCTGTTTGCCATAGGCACTGTAGCCAAGGAACACCAGGTGACCTCCAGTGGGAGCTGTACATTTTGTAGCCACAGACCAGCAGATGTTTTCACAAAGGGAGCAAGGAAGGACTGAAGCTATTTTGAGGACCTCCTGTAACTAAAATGATTCTTCAGGACAAAAGCATCCTGCTTTTACATTTAGATTATAACATGAGTAGGAGGAGGTCAGGATACTTTGTAAAATAGTCGCAGATTAATGGAAGATTTATTGGTTTGGAAAAGCCTTGATAAGTCCTGTAATTTAATTCTTTTTTGCCCATGTCTTTTTGCATTAAGAATGTGAGTCCTTTTCCAGGAAGAAAAGTCAGTAATCAAAAAGGCGAAGCAACAAAGAGATGGCTGAGTGGCTCTTGTTATTCAGATATCCCAGGCAGTTATAAGAAGACTGAAAGCACCCTAAAAGGCTGCAAAAGTGAGGCTATAAAGGAAAGGCAAAGTGTATTTTAATTATACAAAGACACTTCAAATGCAGAGATATGTCCTACTATTTCATGAGGAGAAGACAACGCCAGCAGTTATTCTGCATGATGTACATGTGGGATCATTCTGTGTCATGTGCCATAGTATATAGGGATTTTACAGCCTTATTTGTCTGTGAGAGTTTATATGAGTGAATGCAATGTTTTAGTGAACAGACACTATTCTAGGTCACTGTGGCTATTAAATGGAACATCCTGCCCAATGGAACAGAGAGGAGACAAATATTTTAAGTGCAGTGTACAAAGCACTGTGTGGGGTACAAGTTCAGGAGGCTTTAATAGTGCAGAGGAGGGATGTGACTGGCTCTAGGGTCATTAGGGTCAGGGTCAGAATTGCAGAGGTGATGACAACTGGCTAATAAGAGATGAAGAATATCAGGAAGAGAAGGGAATGGCCTTTAAGGACATGTCCTGGAAGGTGATATTTATTGTCCATGTTGGGAAAAATAGGACTCCAAGTAGAGGATGACAGGCCTGGGCCATTTTCAGGAGAAAAATTATGGCCTCAGATTCTCCACAGACTAGCAGACTAAAGATTTTAGAGCTTCATAGGGCTGTGGTCAGACTTAAGAATCAAAGAATTTACAGGCACCTTAGTCACCTTTCCCTTCCTGGCACACAATACCTGATATCCACAACTTAAAGGAGGGGAGGTTTATTTGGATAATGGTTTCAGGGGATCCAGTCCATGTTTAGCTGATTTCAAGACAAATCATTATGGCAGAAGAGTATGGAGGAGGAAGAACAATGCTTGGTTCATTGCCACTGGAAAGTGGAGCAGGGGGATAGTGCCAGAGAGGAAGGGGCTACAGCAAGAGACACTTCTGTGACCTACCTAGACAACTGAAGGGTATTTTGCTAATCCCCGTGGCAGCTCGCAAATCAATCAAGTTCACAAAATTAAGTTCAACCACAACACCAGTAAACATGATTCTCTGTGACTTTTTGCTTTCTATACATTGGGGGCATGATGAAGGGATGATAATGGATGAATTAAGGAACACCTCCTTTTCCCCCAGTAGGTAACACATTTCTTCCAAATGTAGCAAATTCAAAGAGGAAGCATTTATTATTTCAGGGTTTCTGTGGGTCCAGAATCTGGGTATGGATTGCATAGCTTTTTCTTCCTCTGGGTTTTTGCTGAGGCTCTGACCGTGATGTCACTGGGCTGCATCCCCCAGGACACACTTGATTCTAATCTTTCACATTGGTTGTTCAATGAACTTGCAGGATTCAGTTCCCTGCAAGTTGCTCTTGGGCTGTTGGTTGGAGGAGACATATGCGCCTCCTCATAGAGCTCACAGTCTGGAAGCTGGCTTCTCTCAGAGCTAACAAGAGAAGGGAAGTTAGTAAGCCAGATGAATTATGGAACCCTTGTAGTAGTGACATCATAAGACTTCTGTATTATCCTGTTTAGTAGAAGCAAGTCATTATGTCCATCTGTACACAAGACATAGACCACTCAATGACATGAATCCCAGGAATCAGGGACCCCAAAACTGGTTGAAGTATTGTCTGCACACTTGTGAAAAGGAGCCCTTTCCATAGGACCATTAGGCCTCCAAAAGTGTAGTGCTTGGGGTTGGTGAAATGTGATCCATGTTATGTTGTCCCATTAATCTCAGGAGGACATAATGATGTCTAAGTTTGTTGGAAGAAAAGAATATTAAAAATAAATCCCTTCAACCTATTCGATGGAGAAAGATAGTTTGGTGCATATATGTTTATTCATGTTGCAAGGCTATAATAATTTTTAAATCTATTTTTAAAATTCAGGGCTCTCAGGATAGCTGTTGCCTTTGAGGTGGAAGGGAGAAGTTTCTTGGTTGGGGGCACAAGCACAGCTTCTAAAATGCCTAGAAGTTAGTACTGCTCACAATCAAATGGATGTGTTCTTTATCTGATAATTCACTAAGCAAAAACCTATTTGTGCACTTTTCTCTATGTATGTTATATTACAATACAAATATTTATTTAAAAAATACTTCAAAGGTAGAGTATGGAGAAGCAAAGGCAGTTTCATACAGAAATAAGGAAACTGTTTGAAAAGTAGTATTTATATTAGTGATAGGCACATCAAAAAGAAAGAAAAATCTCCGCACTGGGATTGTATCAGAATGAATGCTCTTTTGGGAACTCATTTTGGAAACTGAGCAAACTGTCAGGCCATACACTAAATGTAGATCTGTTGGAATTTTGGCAGCTCAAAATCACTGACTTGGCTAAGCTTGTCTTTATTTTTAAATGAATTATTAATAGAATGATTAATGGATCTGAGTGAAGCTCTTTCTGAGTTCCTCTATCTGTATTGAAGAAGAATGAGCATTGTCTTTCCTATAGCTGCTCTGGTGGAACACATTTCCAATGCTTAAATCTTGTGTCAAGCATGTACTGAATATTGGGAATAAATTGGAAAGAACAGTGTGCTCTCTTTAGCAGTATTTTTGGAAATCCTGAAAAACGTATTTGACTCCAGAAAACAAGGGGGGTTTTATTTTTCTGATCATTTAATTAGGTTCATTTTAATAAAGTATATAGGAATTTACAACTCAAAACAATTATTCATAAAGCTATCAGTTACATAAGATAGATCACACCAAGAGTGCAATAACATAAATCCAATAGTCTACAAATAAGAGGTATTGCAAAATGCTCTCAATACTCCTTGTATCAGAATAGACTCCCTTACTGAGTCAAACCTTGTACCGTCAACACAATTCACCTATTGTCCAAGTAATGAGCATTGTCCTTTATTTGGTTTCTATTTCCTAAAAAGACATTAAATATTCCTTCATGGAAAGTAACACCTTGCAGATCTTGTGGTGCCTGGTCACTGCTGCCCTTAAACGCTACTGAAGAGTCTGTAGGACAAGCCCTGCCAAATCTTACCTTGCGGATCAGTTTACTTGGGACGGAGGCTAAGGCAGTGAAGAGCCAGTTGCCTCCACCCCTACTGAAAACAACTCTGGTTCTAAGCTGGAGCTTTTGGCCAAGGGAATTGAATTTAGTCAGCCAGATACTTCGTGGTTACTTCCCAACATTCCTTGGATGCTTTTATTAGAAGGAGTGGACTTAGTACTATGGAAGCAAACAGGGGGACACATGTGAAGTACATCAGCGCAGACGCGCAGGCGCGCTGCCGTCACACCCCTCAGACAGGAATTTTTGGTAGATTCAGAGGACACGATTGATTTGCCATTTTCACATGAAAAGGCTGCACTGTCTCCCTTCACCCCAAAGCCTCATCTGTCCCATTTTTTATTTTTTTGGCATTAAGAATTAAACACAGGCCCTTGTGCATACTAGGCACGTGCTTCATCACTCAGGTACATCCTCTGCTGTGAGCCAGCTAATGTTAATAAAGAGCATCTCTGTAGTTCCCTGCCATATAGTTCTTGTACAATGCAGTCCAGGTGGCACTGACCTGATTTCAAGAATATCATCATGATAAACTCAAAATTGTGTCACACACAGAGATGACTGGGATATAGCTCAGTCTAAATTTATGGAATTACAGATTATGTGACTATTGGACCAAATCACATGTGGTTAACATTTAGTCAATTTTACCAGTTATTCCGGAATCCCTTCTGCAAAACCTCGGTTCTGCACTCTAGAGAACTCTGGGTCAGATGGAGGAAAGGGTTAGCTCTCCATAGTAAGGCTGGGATCCAGCCAATCAGCAGGGTGGGTTTTATCGAGGCAGCGCAAAGCCGCACACAGCATCCTATACCAACCGGGAGCAGCAAGGTGGGCGTGTGGTGCCCTCACTGCAGGTGCCTGGTCTAAGAGCAAGCTCAGTTTGTTGTTGCATTACTGTCCTTCTTCTGTGTGCTCACGCATAGCTTTTTCTTTTATCTACAGAGACCTAACAGGCATTGGACTCAAACAGTAAGGAAATTGAGCTGTTTTAAAGAAAAAAAAAAAAAAACCACCATAAGAAGGATAATCATCATTCCTCCAATTAGAGACTCTTTCTTAAAAATTTTTTAAAGACTTAAAAATCAGTTTCCCAATTTTTTGTTGATTTTCAAAGATTCTATTGAGTTTTCTTCAATGAAATATTGATTTCCCTTTGAAGTAGAAGTCTAAATTTCTCTAGAGCAAAATAAAACCCCATTAACATTGTTAATGGTACTGTGGTGGTGTCAGAGGATGAAAGCTTCTTTCTTATTTATTTATCCTTTGGGGAAAAGATTTTTTTTGAACATAGATATTCAGAACTCAGAGTAAAGAAATGAAACGCTTTGGCCCTGCCTCACTGTCTACAACCCATCCCCTTACTTACCTATTTCACCCTCCTTTCCTCCTCTTGTAGGTCCTGGGTCCCTTGCTTGTCAGTCCTCTTTTTTTTTTAAGTGCTGGGAATCGAACCCAGGGCCTCCCGCTCGCCAGGCAGGCGCAGTGTCAGTCTTCGCTTACCTTGCTGCATTGCCTGTGCTTCTCCCTGGAAAGCAGGCGTCCATCTCCCTTTGTCTGTCTGTCTCCCTACCCCCTATCAATCACTCTCTAATGAGACCAAGGTCATCAGTGACAAGTGAAGCAGGGGAGGCTCGAGATGAGGAGAGAGGTTTTGAAATAGTCATTTTGGAGACGGGGAGAGAAGAGGGATGTGAACATGTGAGTACTGCAGAGGAGGGAACGCCCACTTCCAGGGAGTAGGCTTGAGTTTAAATGAGCCCGGAGCGTGGTTGTGAAGTGTGGCTGCACACGTGCTGTCCTCAGGGCAGGCAGAGCACGTGGCTCAGCAGGGCAAAGGCAAGGAGTGTCCACAGGGCGCTCGGCATTGTGTTAAATGATGGGAATACAGAAATGAACAAAGTGTTTTTGTCACTTCTAAGCTTTAGAGCAGGTGACAAGGCAGGTCCGTGAGTGTCTCGGTGGCCCATCACAAGTCTTAAAAGCACTGTAAGTACTGGATGGCATGAAAACACGGAAAGACTCTGCTCCATCCAGTTTGGGGGTCAAGGGAAGGTGTCTCTGGTGAGCATGATGCCTGAAGTGAGTACAGATTTATTAGTTATAGTAAAGTTGAGTAAAGAGAGACTGAAAAGTGTTCCATGTGAAAGCAGCTCTGGAATTGGAGTTCATCAGAGAGGGAGAAGCGGGGAAGGGTGGGTGTGGCATGACGTTCTGGGTGTGATCTAAATTGTGTGAGTGTGGAATTGTGCAGGGCACGTCAATACCACTGCGCTGGAAGGAAAGATGCAGGATGAGTGCTGGGAGATGGAGCCACGGCTACTGAGGTAGCTTGGACACCAGCGGAAGTCACTGACGGGGCTCAGCACGGAGGCAAGGACCCACACTGTTGTGAGGGCTGTGCATCCAGGTGGAGAACGGAGGCCAGGACCTCGCTTAGAAGGCAGTGGTGGCAGAGCAGACGTGACACAACGGAAGAGTGAGGGTGCTGGTCAGAGGGGTGGAGAAAACAATGTGAGATGAAATCATCAGGGTTAAGAGATTTCTTTCTCAGTGTGAAGGACGAAGCAACATATTTTTACTCTGCTCCTTGACCACAGAAAACTCTCACTTGAGCCAGTTGTTTCAAAACGTTTTTAATTTTTAAAAATATGTGAATCACTGGTTACTCAGGAGGCACCAACATCCAGTGAAACAGCAGTCACTGACTTTTAACTGTATTAGCATTACCAGAATACATCCAGTTTAGATGGAAGGCTAGATGTGTCTTCTTTGACTGAAAAGATAACTTTTGTGTTCATTCTATATGTGTTAATTAAAGGTCATTTATTAATATAAATTAGGACAGTTTAATAATTGTGTATTTTTTATATATGTACATACATGATATATGTGGTTACCTTATTATACTTTGGGGAAAATATTAAGTCCCAGTTTTACTTAGTCAAGTTTGGATGGTCAATGAAATGCTGCTACATGAACTTATAAGCTTCAAACTGTATACAGTAATGTTCACCCCAAGACAGCCATTTCTGTGGTGTGGAACAGTGGCTGAGCTATTAGGTGCAACGCAGAACACGACTTTGGCTCTGTGTATAACTCTTCAGTAACTCTTGGGTGGGGTATTTAAGTTCAGTATAGTTGGCATCTATGATGGGATGAGACGTCCTGCCACAGCTCATAGGTTTGATGTAGGGATTAAAATATCAATGTGCAAAACACTTTGATAAACTTATGATGAATGTGTACTTGTAAAAGTGTCGATGAATATGTTTTCTTTAGACTGTGATACTCACACTAGCCTCCCTCTCTTCTACTTGGACAGTGCAAAGAACATGATTTGGCCATGATTAACCAGTTGCTGGATGATCCAAAGCTGACAGCCAGGAAATACAGAGAATGGAAGGTGATGAACACCCTGCTCATCCAGGACATCTATCAGCAGCATCATGCCCAACCCGCCCCGGAGGGAAGCCCCCAGGAACTGAAAAAAGACCCTTCTTCTTTCTGCGCTGACAGTTCTATTTGAGAAGAACCAGGACTCTCTCCTCTCATATTTTACTGCAAGCAACTCTACAGGACAATGCCAAGAGCTTACATTTCTCCTTGAAAGGAAAACTGAAGGTCTTTGAGTATTAACTCCCCATCTAAATATGCAGCTTGAGTGAAAACCATAACCAAATGCAGCAGAATCCTTAGTTCTACCTGTGCCACAGTCCTTAGGATAGCAAGGATTGAGTTCCTTTGAGGAGCCACGATTTCACGTTCCTCCTGGGAGCTCTGAATGATGTAGGGCTTCAGGTGGATATGAGAAATCTGTCCTCTGCCCCTTGCTTTCAAGAGAATTACAACATACCATGGACCGTCCAGTTTTCCTAGGGATATAACTATGACATTATTTCACAGAAACGTTCCGTTGTCCAGTAGAAGCATGTATAAAGTCCACCTGGTGGGCTGCAGAGCTCCCCTGGGAGCAGCAGCTGGAGCAGATTACTTGCTGATATGGCAGAACAAATATTGTTTGCCTCTGGTGCAGAATGGCGGAGTCTTATTCTCTCGTTGAGAAACACTTTAAAGAATGTGGTGGATGGAAGTGCCTGGGGAGGAGGTGAACTCTGTTCCACTCAGGAAGAGAACGATTTGGCATCTTCACACTTTACCCTGGTCAGGTGATCTGACTAATGTTCCTTTATCTCAGTTCCTTCATCTCACAACTAGGAACAAAACAGCTCATTAAAGTCGGAGACCTCTACTCCCCCTTAGCTTTCCTGAACAAAGGCAAGAAGCAGAGAAAAGCCCAGCAATGAAGGTTTTGTAGCTTTTGACTGTGGCTGTGGTGTCTGTACACAGTATGAAGTTATAGCCAGTTTTTCTGGAATGAATATTGACAAGATGATTCTGGCTTCTGAGTTGCTAAGGTCTACTTATTTGTGGAAGAAAAAACCCACAGCCATCAAAACAGCAAAAGAGTTCAATAAACACAATTGTTTTATTTTTGTATGTCACTTTGTGTGCTATGTGAATAGCTAGCTATGTTTCCTATTTAAATATATTTATAGAAGTTAAAATTACTAGTGTTTTGAAACATACTATTATATGTTTTGTTCTGTGCATATATTCTGGAAGTATATACTTATTTTGCTTGAGAAAATATACTATGGATTTATTGGAGTTATGTTGCACTATAATGAATGAGGAATGCTCAGGAAAATTCGTGACAAAATAATAGAGCATGTACTGGTAATTTTTTATGTGGCACCTGCCTCTCTCTCTCTCTCTCTCTCTCTCTCTTCCTGCCTCTGTGCCTGTCTCTCTCTCTGTCTCTCTTTTTCTCCTTCCAGAGCTTTTAAATTCCTGTATCTGTTGTAAGTCATTCTCATTAAGTTTCACCTTAGGTTATCTCTTATATTAGATAAACTTTGATCTTTATGCCATTGTGCTCAAAAGCCCTAGACCAAATGAAGCATAAGCAATTAAATATTTTGACTAAAGATTTAGTAGAAATTTGGGGATTCTTAAGAAGTGTCCACAGAGAAGCAAACTGAAAGCCTTGACTTGCTAATCAGAGTGCAAATTTCTCACCGTATTTCAAACCACAACCTTCAAGAACCTGTTTTGAACCTACCTTCTGCTAACGAATTGTTGACATAAAATTTTATACTATCAAAGTGTGGCTTGACATTCAAATGGAAATAACTGCCTGAATGACATCTGCAAATTAGGTGGAAATAATTGTTGTCTATTTCCCCAAGCTTTACTAAGAAGTCGTCATATTCTGTAAACAAACAAACAGCTTAGCATTAAGAAGGAAAGAAAGAAAAAAACACACACACACACAAAACCCAACCAGGAAGCAAGTTGTAATACTAGAAGCTTTGCTAAGTGAGTATGTCAGTCATTTCGGCCAGCACACATTTAGATGCACCCAGGGAAGCATAGAGAAAGCGAGCCCCTGGGATTAGACGATGCCCTGGTTTTGGAGGCCAATACTTTAATCTCTTTGCTCTAGAAAATATCACTGATACTTTCTGCCATTAACAGCTATTTGAATGTTCATGGTTTGGGATTCACAGTGTAGATGGATTGTTAAGAAAGATTGTTAAGATTGTATGAAAGAAGTCAGGCTGTGATACAAGATGTATTTCCGCCTCTTTGATATGGTTTGCAGCACCAACCTGTAGATCTTTAAACAGTTTTTCCTGAATTAAGGAGCTCCACTTTTGAGTAGGGCTTGTGGAATCATGTAAGTGTTTTACTTTGGCTTTTCATTAATACTTGTTGAAATGTACTTTTAATGTAAACTCTTTCATTTGAATTTAAGGGCAAAATGAGCTATGAGATTACTGGACTAGGCCTTAAAGTTAATTTTAAACTCACTGCAGAAAAGTTCACCTGAAAGTTTCTGCTTTGGTGAACATCTCCAAATGAAAGTTATGCTGAATTATACAATGCTGTAGCCTGGCCTTTTAGACCACACTGCCCACTCGTCAGTGTTTTTTCTTTCATAAATAATTGCTTGTGCTCAGACTAGGTTGTCAGGAAGCAGCGGCGGCTACTGTGAGTTTCCAGCCTTAGCTATGGCCACTAGGAGGCACATGTGGGGCGCTTTCCATGACACTTCCAACTTTCAAAATCCAAACCATTTTGAGAAAACTGGGTTGCTTCCAGTTTACTGCTGAGGAGTGGTCATCTCTAAAATGGATTTGGGGTAGTTCATGGGGTCTAATGGGAGACTCTTATGCCCATTGCTCTAGCCATAGAGTCTGTGCCTGTGGAATATTCCAGAACTGTGGCCACCCAGATAGGAGATGGAGACCCATGTAGCCTGCAGACTCAGACTAGAGGCTGATACGATGCCCTCACTACAAGGGCATCGTGCACACTGAATCTCACACCCATCTTGCATTTGAAGTGTACATGCTGCTCTTAAGAATTCCTACTTTTCCCACAATAAACTCAAGTCTCAGAATAGGATCAAAGTCCTAGAGAGAATGCTAAGCCTACAATTACTCTGCCTGTGGGAGGCCTAAGAGCTGGTGTTCGGAGTCGGTGTGAGCCCATGGCTTATATTTGCGCAGCGCCTTGTGGTTTGCAAATTGGTGCGGTCCATTCTTTCCCCCTCTCTCATCCCAACCCCTCTCCTCCAACTGCCCTGTGATCTAAGTGAGATGACTGCGGGTTATCGGCAGACTGAAGTGCCTGGCCCGGAGCTCCAAGTGGGGCAGCTGAAACTTGAGCTTCACCTCAGGACTCAGCCTCTCCCACCCTAGCCTGTTCTTCCACAATTTCTGCTGGAGCAGAGCCAGTTATAGAGTAAGGTATGATCTGGATCCTGCTGTCTATTGCCCTGGGGCTTGGGGACACTATCTGACCCCTGGTGGTTTTTTGCTAAACCAATCCACCTGCTGCTCTGTTGGGACCACTTGTCTGTCTGAAGGTCCAGCTCTTACCTGCTGTTGGGCTGTCTGTGACCGTCTCTTTCTGTAAGTTAGACTCCTTGTTAGTGCTGTGGGGACCTCAGATGAACGAGGGTGTCTCTAATGGAATGGAGAGTGTTTGTCTTCTTTCCAAGGTGTATTGTGTCAGATATCAGAGACCCAATTTAGTGATGTTCCTCTCTCAATTTCTTCCCATATAATTATGATGATTTCCTCAGGGAGACTTTAAATCCCAATGTCAAAGAGATGGAACAGATTAAAAGAAAAGTACCAGGCTTGTGGGTGGGGTGCTATATCAGTTCAAGCCATATTGAAATTCATGGACACATACCTCTTTGTAAGAAAGACAATATTTTGATAGAGTCACACATAATTGAGTAAGTGACCTAAGTATGTACTATCCAAATGTCACTTTGTATTGAAAAGCTGCATATCCAAATAAAGTTTTAGGATATATCTCTTCTTCAGTCTAATGGAGGTTTTCCCAATTGTTTCCCTCCCGGTGTTATTGTATGCTTTTATCACAAGAAAAATCTAAGCTTAGCAAGAGGAGGTGACTGCCTGCCTATGGTTTTCTTACGAAAAATTACAAATAAAAGCCCTTTAAACTAGATTTTTTACAACCCCCGTGCAGTGGGCTGCCTCTCTCAGTGAATGAGATGGAGGAAAAGGAGCTGGAAGGAACAATTTCTTTGCCTCTTAGGAATACCTTTGTTCTTTCTCATGTGACCACACTGCTACATCAGAAATGGGAAAAACGTTTTGCATTTCTCTTCCTACGAGGAATCTTAATCACCCGTATGGGTATTCCTTTACCTTTAGTCCATGGAGACATTTAGCATCCTATAATAGAAAGCAGGGGTTTACATCACATGTTTTACTATCATTGCATGATGGGGTGTGATCTAATACTGCATGATGTTTGGGGCGAGGTGTTAATGTGGAAATGACGTCTTCCGTTCCATCGTGCTTTTATTCTTCGTCATCTACCCGTTTGCTGTCCTGAAAATAGAGGCATGGCTCATTTCTCCGGCTTTATATTTCTGAGGTTGACTTGTAAGATAAAAATGAAAACAAAAGAAGATGTATCTAGTAAAATGCTATGGAAAAATGTGAAATGTGCGATTGGTATTTATTTTCTGCCCTACAAAAACCAAAAACCCAAAATCTTTCCGCAGGAAAGTGTTTAATGGCTGTGCCTTGGTCTTCTACAAGGTTGTAGCGCCCTCTGGTGGCAGACACAACAATAATAGATTCCACACGATTTTATTTTTATAAATGATCAGATTATATTGGGCGTTCATTTCAGCAGTAGCTGTTGTGGTCGTCTCCAGTGGCTCTCAGTTTGAAAAGCCATCGGTACTATGACATTTACAGTTTTCAAAAATTGCTAGTGGTTTATAAAATTTGACCCGCTCACTATATTACCTTTTATCGTTACTAGGCATGCCCATTTTGTTTAAAGAATTTTACAAATTTGTAGATTTTGAAAGTTACAGCTGGTGGCACACAAGGCTTATAAGTTACATGAGATATTCACGTGAAAAATTAACAAGGAAGATGTCAGAATAGCCAAACAAAGTGATTTTATTCTGGATCCACTGATCAAACAATGCTGGCCCTCATGGGGATTTAATTCACACCTCCTGGCTTGCTGTTTACACAAAGAGGTTTCTTCTCCTTCCTTTCCAGTTCTCAGTCTTCATGGTGAACCCCACCCTCTTAATACTCTGTCCTACCAACACCATATATTTCTAGGCTGCCCTGCAGAAACAGAATAAACTTTTTTAAAGAGATCAGCAGAAGGCCTAGGCAACGTGTGTTCCTTGTTTTTACAACACTCCTGTAGTAGTCGCCTAGTCTTCCTGTAGAAGATTATCCCAAATCTAGCAGCTTACACAGATTTGTTATCTAAACCATTCTGCAGGTCAGAAGTCTGACACAGTTTCCCCTGGGTTAAAATCAAGGTATTGTCAGGACTGCTGCCGAGAGAATTCAATTCCTTAGCTTCTGGTTCTTCCAGCGGTCACTCGCATTGCCTCCTGACCCCCTTCCTCCATCCTCAAAGTCAGCAATGTCCTATCCTTCTGTATCTTTTTTTCCATACTGGCTCTTCTAGGGCAGCTTGTGATTACAGTCACCCCACCTGGAGAATCCAGGGTAATCTCAACTGATCTGAGCTGTAATAATCTAAACCAGTAACTATGGATAACTGTAATTGTCCTTTGTCCTTTATTCCCCTTTGTAACATAGGCCCAGATCGTCCTGCTTACCACAAATCTCCATTGCAAACCTCTGGCACAGACCCCATGAACCAGTAATACACCCCAGAAACACCAGAATTTCTAAGTTTTAACAATAAGCTTGAAAGTCCTTGGTCCCACCATGTGACTTAAATTTGACTGCATTGAGATATATTCGTTGTAGGGAAGATAATTCTAGAAAAGAGGGAGAAAAGGAAGACATTTCTGGATTTTCAAATCACATGTGCCCAGGTACAATAGGGACAGCGATTCCAGAAACATCGGTGTCCACAGCAGCTACAGGTAAAGACAGACGGTACAGCGTCTCCAGTGTGGGGGAGGGGTGCAGGACGGCGGCAGCGAGTGACATTGATACACAGAAGAGAACCCGGCCAAATCTATTCACAATTTAAAATAAAGGGGAGAGTGGGGATCTTCTGCAGCATTAAACACTAGTTATCTGTAGTCAGAGGGCAGAAAGTGCTGAAAACCAGATGCAGGGCTGATTTGGAAGGGTGGTAGAATTTGTGAGGAAACGAAAATCTCAGGCTTGGCAAAACTTCACAACAAAATTCAGGACCTGACAGGGAAGGAGCAAGACCCGTAAGCTGGCTTGGGGATAAACAGGTAAATACACTTGCGCAACTTGAGTACCCAGCTTCATCTGAGATCTCTGAGCTTGAAAAAGTGCCCTCCCCCTTGTTGCTAGACCCAGGCCTATAAGCCAGCATGGCTGAAGACTTTCTGGAGGCTTCACCCGAGACAAGTGTCTTATAAAACAACGCTTATCTTTAACAGGGCGCCTCCCGACCTTCCCTACTGGCCACCAACACTGTCGTGAAAGCCAATCTAAGCATAATGAAGTGCGCAGCAGCTGAGTCAGCTACAGGCGGGAAGCGGGTAGGAATTAGCACACAAGGGCCGGGAGCAGGTCTTGAGGGGTCTACGGGAGCGAAGACAGAATATCACACCAGGTAAGAGAGGGATTAATTTCTATAGGCTAAATATAGCAACTGGCTTGTATGCCCCAGGAATGGACGGCTCAGCCAGAGACCTGGAAGACAAGTCCAACATGCTGCTTGGGGGGCTCCCCTTAGAAGAAGAATCAGAGAAGCGGCGTCCATATTCAGTGATACAGAAATGTCAGGACTGCTGGAGGAAGGGAGCTAGAGAGTTAAACAAGAAGGAACAATGCTTAGCAGGGTGAACTATAAGACCAGGAGTCCCATCAGCCTGTTATATACAGTGGTGGACCCTCAAGGGGATGCTATTTACCAAAGCAATAAGGAATGAGCTGGTGAGAGGCCCACTGGCTGACCCGACCAGCGGGTAAATCAGCGGAGACCCTAGAGGGGGAGTGGGGATGAGAAAGGGACAAGAGACACAAGAAATGGAGACAAAACAGGATTCTGATTAAGTCTCGTTTATTAGGCGGAAGCCACGGGTATTTATACAGTATGGGAACGGGGAGGTTGACGTCAGCGGGTAACTAAGCAACGGAGGGCGGTCCGGATAGCACGTGACTTACGGGAAACAGAAACCTAACTCAGAAAAACAGAAACTTAAGATAGAAACTGAAACTTAATTCAAGAAGACTTTCAAGATGGCTGAAATATTACAAAATGGACGCCGACCGTAGGTCTCTCTGCGGTCTCCCACAACTGGCCTCGCTGAAAAGCATGTGGGGCTCTCTTCTGGAGACTGGACCTGTAGTGAGAGGTGCTGTGAAGGAGAAGAACTATTGAAGAGCAAGGTGGATGAGGGAACTCTGGAATGTCAGAGGCCAGACAGCAGCATTTAACAGTCACATGCAAGGTAGTGCAAATCACTGGAATGGCAGCAAGGTTGGAATGGCGACCTGGGGCAAGGGTGTCTATCATTTGGCTCTTGTGAGATTGGCAATAGAACATGTTATTCCTGGAGGTGAGGTAAATATGGAGCCAATAAGAATATGTGTTTTGCATATACATCCATTCACAAACATACACACATGCTTGCATGTGTGTGTATGCACACACACACACACACACACACACACACACACACACAGACTATATATTAAAAGGGGATGAAATGGATGTGCAGAAGGCTGAGGTCAGCTGTCTCAAAGGAAAGTCACAGTACCTTGTTGAGTTTTAGATCTGTCTGAGGAAGAGACAATTTTCCATGAGGAAGACTTCAGCAACACTCTGAGATTAGGTGCAGTGAATTCCCTCAGTCCTTCCTGAATGAACCTATAACTTTTCACACGGATAATCACAAAACAGGGATGTGGAGTGTACAAATCTTTTAGGGGAAATTGGATACAGGGTACAAATAGTCCATGACTCCTGGGAGCAGTTGAAAACATAATGGGCTCTGGGTTAGAGTATGGAGAGCATAGAGGTCAACGGACCCATACATAGCCCATTCCACTGGTTTCTAAACGTATAATTGGAATGGCCCGATGTAGCAGCTGAAAGAACTCTTTAAACAGTAACATCTATTGCAGTGAAACAGGCCAAACACAACTCCCTGAAGCAGACTACTTCAGGAAAGATGCTCAATAAAAATCAATATTGCATGTAAGCGTATGACAGAGATTAAAGTCTTTAAAAATACAAAGGTAATGATCCCCACTTCTACTCATTCACTTTATTAGTTTGTTTCCTGAAAAGCTAAAATGGGTCATGGTGAGTGGCAGCAGATTCATGCAACCTCAATGAGGTTATAGCTTTAGTAGTAGTAGTTGTGTGGGATGTGGTATTTTACTACAGAAGGTAACAGTTTCAAGTACATAATCTTTGGGTAAGTGAGAGCATTTTTTTCAATACCCATCATAAAATAGGGTTAGAGTTATTTCCCATCACATAGTATCAGTGACAATATACATTGCTGGTCTTGCTCTAGGTCAATATTAATTTTTCTTCTATGTGTCACAGTGCTGTCAAAAGGTACCTAGACCATTTGGACTTTCCGAAGAACATTACATTAGGCCACTCTATTGGTGATACCATGCAATGAACAGTAAGAGCTTGATGAGCATGAAATGTCTTTTGTTCTGGAGGCTAGACTTGATACATGAATTCCACAGGGTGAGAGATAAAACCTACAAAGATTCAAGAGCCTAGGCAGCACATCAAATACTTAGGGGTCCAGTGGACTGAGGCAAGTCGGGACCTCTCATCCCAAGTAAAGGAGAAGCTGTTGCCCCTGGCACTTCCACCCATAGGAAAGAAGCGCTGTGTTTGGTGGGGTCTGTTCGTATTCTCGAAGTAACACATTCTACTTTGGGAAATATTGTTCTGCTTTCACCCTCTGAGTGACACATGAAGCTTCTAGTTTTGAGTGAGACTTAGAATGAGAACTGGGTGTCGGGCAAGAGAAGGGGCAGGAGAGATGCATCCAGTACAGAAAGGGACGAGGTTAGGTCTATGGAAATCTCCAACTGGAGAGCCACAGGATGTATCCCTAGGGTTCTGGAGCAGGGTCATGCCATCTTTCAGAAAGGAAGGGGTACTACTATACATAGCTCTTGACATGCTATTTATTCCTAGAAGGCCAGAGGATCGCAACTAACTTTGTGGCTAGAACTAACTGTCATGGGCTAGATACTTTTAGATATAAGTTTAGAGGGGTCCAAAAGAAATTCATTATAAAGTGAAAATGTACATTCAACATTTTCTCATGCCGTCTGCCTCATATGAACAGACGATCCTGAAACCGATATGAGTTACCACTCTCTATTTCACAGTCATTTTTAGAGTAACTTACACACTTAACCTCATAATGGGAGCTTTTATTATCAGATAGAGGAAGAAAAATACCTGAACTTAATTCATTGATGAATTGGCTTGCTTTGTGATTCCAAGCCCCAACTGAGCTACATATGCCTTATAACCTCATTAATGGGGGCTTTAAATAGAAGTGGTGCCTGGAAAGTCTTCCAGGGGGCACAGCTTCAGGTACATCCACTTTGGTCATCCGCTTTGTGTATATATAAAGAAGTGACTTGAGGAACAGGAAGGACAAAGAGGTCTGGGGGAGAACTCATGGATGCATCCATGAGAAGGTGCAGTATGTGAGGGTTTGGTCCCTGTATTGGTTGTTTTCATCTACCAGAGAGCATCCACTTCAGAAGAAACACTGAGTAATCAAATGGAGAGCATGAGTCAGTTATCTACACTCATCAGCCTCTACCAATAACCACTGATGGCTTCTGTAGCGAGCTTAAGAACAGAGAGACCACAGTGGCAGAGATGATGGCTGACTATGGTCCCAAAGCATGCATGCAATCACAGTAGTTGAAAGCCAGTGCTGCTATTCATTTATTCATAATAAAAATCACTGTAGGAACTCAATAAGGTATCATGTGTGAGGGAGACCAACCTGCTCCTTGTTGGCAAGTTCATATAGTCAGATCCCTTCCATCTAGGAAAAGGCAATGTTTCACTTTGACTCCAACTGATAAATAATCCAATATGGATTAGATTTAGTGCTGTAGTTAACATTATTATTCATGGGCTCCCAGAATGTAATCCCATATATCAACTTAGGTTGATAATATCCCTTAGTTATTGCTGGCTGATCAGGTCTACAATCTCCTGCATGAGGGTATGGCGAAGGCTAAATAAAAAGAGGCAAATGGCATGACTTCAGGGCTCCAGGAGGATCAAAGCCTCTCACAGAATTCGACCAGGATTATTGCTCAGGATTAAGACCAAGACTGTCTCTGGGTCTCTCCTATTTATTTGGTTACCAGAAGAAAGGAGGGAAGTACTCTAGAAGGGCAGAAGTACTCTAGAAGGGCGGAACCACTCAAGAACTTCTCTAAGTAAGGTATTAGGTTAATCCACTCAAGAATCAGGTGCCTGAGGCTATAATCTTTACCCAGTTGATATCTGATCCAGGTATCCTTGGCTGTGATCTTATCTTATCCTTTGAGGCTTTCTGGCTTCATCCACCACTACAGGCTTTAGTAGGGATTAGTGACTCACAGAGGTTCACTTGCTATGAATCTGCCATTTCCAGATAAGGAGCCTAGACCTTGGACAGATTCACAGGTGAACATGAAAAGCCAATTGATGAAGTTAAATCCTGCTTAGGTGTGCTTTGAAGTAACCATCACTAAGGGTTATCAGGAATGGTACAGGAGGGAGATGATGTGCCGTTTAAGAATTTAGGACAGTTGTATGGCAAGGGCATAGAGTTCATCACCCCAAATTGCCTTTTGAAAGTTTACACAGAGATTGTGACTGTGCCTATTAGGCAAACATAATATAAAAAAGCAAGAGGATCTGAACAGCACATGAAGTAACTCCTTGGGATACTGATGGTGTCTTGTTCAGATCTCTTTATCCAAGTAACTGGACAAAACCCGAGGGAATGTTGGCTGCTAACTGCCTCCTTGTGCAGAGCTTCATTTGGCTGAGTACTAGGAGCCTTTCTGGGAGGGTAACTGGGCAGTAACTGATTTATACAGGCTGCAACTATTATTTCCTGTCATAAGATAGGACCTCGTCTATGGTGCAATGTGTAGTCCAGGGCTGCCCACGAGATGAAACTAACTAGACTTTAGCCAGAGCAGTTCGGTACTGAACTTCTTCCCTTGCCTCCTCCTGCTTCCCAGCACCCTTCTGTGAGCTCTCACCAGTGTTTTCATAACAGGCCCCATCGATGGCTCTCTTTTGATGTAACCTGACCGAGGACATTTATCCATCTCTCTGTATGGTTCTTTCACACAGGGAGCCTTTTTTCTCCACATTGTATAAGGGTTCCCCCAGGGAACATAGCATAATGATGATGCTACTATATCTCTCTTCGTTCAATAATTTGTCAGCCCTGAGAAGAAAATCAGAAAGCAAATGCTCTTTTTTCTAAACTCATCATGTTAATGTAGCATCTAATTTGAGCTAATATCAGAATCACTTATTAGTATTCACACAACACACCATAACGCTGTTCTTATGCATTATGCACAACATGCTTCATTACTACCCATCTCAAAACCTTTGGTTGGAAATAAAGTGTTTACTCACCATTATGATTACTGATTGGAGTAGTCCATACGAGATTTCATCTTATGCTTAATTGCTTTCTTTACCTAGATATCCAAGTGAAGTGCAAATGCCTCTCTAAAAAGACCCTTCCTTGCAGGGGTGCCTATCCTAAGAATGCCTTCTCATTAGGAGTTTTTATCCAGAAAAATGTGATACATTTTTGTGTAAGATGAGATGCTTACAAATCTTATGATTCAAGTTCTGCCACCTGATTCCAGAAGTCCAAATCCTCTGGCTCCTTTTGTTGAAAATGCTGTCTTTGCTCCACTGAGTTTCATTTGAGCCATTGTCAAAAATAAATTGGCACATATGTGTGGGTCCACTTCTGGATTTCCTGGGAACAAAATACTATTCACTTGCGCTATGCTTCTCTTTCTTTCTCAGTACCACACACTCTTTGATAGCAGAAGCTATGTAGATAAGTACCAAACTAGGGCAGATCACTTCTTTCCACTTTATTCTTCTTTTTAAAACTGTCTTAGCTATTTTAGCTCCATGCCCTTTCACATAAACTTTAGAAAATCTCATAACATATAAAAATCCCCTTGCTGGGGTTTTGATAGGAATTGTAAAACAGAACAAAATAAAACAAAACAACACACACACACACACACACACACACACACACACACACATACACACACAGAGCCAGAAAACCCTTGCGTTAATTTGCGAGCAGTAGACATCCTTTAGCCCACATTCAAGATATGCTTCCATTTGTTTCAATCCCTTTGATTTCTCTCATCAGTGTTGTTTAATTTTTAAGCATGTGAATCCTGTACGTTTTTGGTAGATGGACATTTAAGTCCATCTAACAAAAACGTGTGTGTGTGGTGTGGGTGTGTGTGTTTTCACTTTTTTTATGCAATTGTGAATGGTGTTACATGTTAAATTTTGTCCTCATGACCATTGCAAGTATACAGAAATACAGTCATCTTTTGTGTATGTTAATCTCCGGTCTTGTGATTTTGCTGAACTTTCATTAACTCTAGGTGGATTTTTAAAATGAAAATTCTTATTTGCTATATAATAATGTCATCTGCAAATAAGTTCTATTTTTTTCTTCTCCGAACTAAGTGGAATTTTATTTCCCTTTTTTTACTTCATGTTGCACTGGTTGGAACCTCCAGTACTATGTGAAGAGTGGTAAGAGGGGACTACCTTGGCTTGCTCCTAATTTTAGAAAGCATTCAATCTTTCAGCCTTGAGCATAATGGGGATTGTAGTGTTTGGTAGTTACTTCTCATCAAATTGAGGCATTTCATTTTTCCTACTTATTTTTAATTTTTGAATTATTTTATCATGAATTACTTTTGAATTCTGTCAAATGACTTTCTGCATCAATTGACATGATGATGATTTTCCCTCTTTAGCTGTTGATATCGTAGATTTCATGATTTACTTTGGAATATTAAACCCGTCTTGCAATCTTGGAACAAACTGCGTTTGGCTGAGATGTGTAATTCTTTTTCATGTATTACTGAACTTCATTTGTTAGTATTTTTAAAAGTAATTTTCATTTCTATATTTACATGGAATATTTGCCTGTGGATTTTATTTGGTACTATACTTATGTGGCGTTTGGTGTCAGTGTAACAGAAGCTTCATAAAATAAAGCAGGACATTCTTCTGTTTCTGGGGAAAGATTATGAACAGGTGAAACTAATTCTTTTAATATTTGTTAGAATTCTCCAGTAAGATTTTCTGGGCGTGAAAATTTTCATTGAGAATTTTTAGATAACAATGTATTTCCCTAACAGGATGTTCTTTGTGCATCTTTGTGGACGTGTGGCAGCTTGTGACCTTGAGAACTTGGCCTTTTCACAGCAGCTGCCAGGGTTACTCTGCAGTTGCCCTGTAGTACTGCAGAAAGAAGCAGAGAAGTTCCAAGAAACCAGATGAACAGAGTCATTGCCTATCTGCAGATTTGTGAGTAGATGCTATTATTATAGGGCACTGAGACTGTGTGTTGTTTGCTACACAGCATGATTGCGGAAATGGGTAACTTGCATAAATATGTGATATAATGTCTTATTCTTGTAGGAAAAGTTTAACTTTCCTAGATATCCAGAATCTGTTAATGTTCTGCTGCTCCCAGAAGAGGGAGCTGATAGGAGCTCACTAGCAAGACATTACACCCTCCAGCCTCACCTGCTGTTCATTCTGCTCTTTAAAAGAAATGTCTAGGGCCAGGGCACAAGTCTGTGTCTCTTTAAAAGAAATGTCTGTGGCTCAGCGGCACAAGTACCTGCCTGGTATGTGCAAGGTCCTGAGTTCAATTCCTGAAGCCAAAAAAAGAGAAACATCTATTTTCTTAGTTCATGTGTGTTACAATAACTGAATATCACAGACCTAATAATTTATAATGAACTGAGATTTGTTGTTTCATAGATCTGGAGCCTGGGAAGTCCAAGGTTAAGGTGCTGGTATTTGGTGAAGTCGTTATTGCTGCTTTGTCTCATAGCAAAAGCCAAAAAGGCCAGGAGATGAAAGGGGACTGAACTCACCCTTTCCAATGCATCAAAATCCTTCGCAGCACAATCACCTTTTTGAGGTACCATATTCCCATACCTACAATATAACTAAATTTCCTATAGCTAAACCTATAACTAAATTTCCAGATTCATGAGTTTGGGAAGGGAAAAAATATTGAAACCATAGCAGCCAACTATCTTCAAACTTCTCAAAGAAGGAAGTTTATATTTTCCTACTTCACTCTATGGTCTTGTTAATCTTGACTTACTATATCACCTATCCTGGAGAAGGATAAATTCATCGTCAAGTTGCATGGCCAACTAATTTTAATAAATGCAGAGGAAGAAGAGAGACTATTGGAGTGGTCAAGGAGGTATGGCAGGGGGAGGTGAGGTTTGAGTTAGATTTGGAGATATTGATACAGATGAAGCAAGAAAGAGAGGGGCATGGCTTTGGGGTGTATTCGGGACAGAAGAGCAAACTCAGAAAAGGGCAGGGGGCTCTGCTCTCATTATTTCACTTAATATTAATTAACTCCCAAATTTCTCAACTCCAAACATCAATAACACATGACTCTGGTATTTAAGTTTGCAACACAGGGATTTTTGGGGTATACTTTCAAGTCGCAGAAGGAGAGACAAGTGAACTCAGAAAAATGCAAGGTATGCAATAGACACAAGCTCTTTGGCTTCATGTAGAAAAATGATCAAAGTAATACTAATTACATCTTATTGTACATATAGTATACCTGGGCAACTATGTGATTATATGTATGTATTAAGTAATAATTCTTTCTTTCTTTCTTTCTTTCTTTCTTTCTTTCTTTCTTTCTTTCTTTCTTTCTTTCTCTTTCTTTCTTTCTCTTTCTTTCTTTGTTTCTCTTTCTCTCTCTCTTTCTTTCTTTTTCACGTAGTAGTGATTGAACTCAGTAAGTGCTAAGCTACATCCACAGCCCTTTTAATTTTTTTTAAACTGTGACAGAGGATCTCTCACTAAATTGCCCAGGTTACTCATGAACTTGCAATCCTCCTGCCTCTCCCTCTCAAGTAGGTGGAGCTAAAGGCATGTGCAACCATGACTGGCAAGCGATCATTCTTTTGATAGAGAAGAGAACTTATTAGTCTATGTTGGGGTCTTTTTCTCTGGGTAGACAATTTCAAGGAGTTCAAACTAATACTTGATTGGCATAGGACCTAGAAGATTTGTGAGAAGGATGTAGTGTATGTTGGAGGTTGAGATAAGATTATAGCTATTCAGTGGAACTGAAAGAACCTTAAATGAGGCTGGTCTGGAGATTGTGGGGGTAAGAGCATGGGGATTTTAGTCTGAAAATCTCTGGAGAGGACCAGATATTGGAGAGGACAAATGACTGGACTAGAATGAAAGAGAGTTGGAGTATTTGCTTCCCCTCCACTATTCAAGTACCTGAGCACCTAGCAAATAGAAATCTATGGTGCTTCAGGTGCCACACATCTATATGAGATCTCCTTGTATAAAAACTCAGCCATGAGAAGCATGAGGCAAATCAAAAACTGAAGCTTGTGCATGGGGAAAGCCGTGTAGGGCTTCAGATGAACTTCAGACAACAGGGCTGCCTGGAATGTGACTATTTTAACAACATCAAGGCCTCCAAAAGACAATAGTTCATGAAGGACTCAATGGGAAGAACTGGACTATTGGACACAAGTGACCTGAGGCATATAGCACTGAGATTTAGGGGTAAGGCAATGATTAGCGTATTTATGCTTATATCTAGTGAAGATTAGGACAAGGTGGTGACTTTCAGCTTTAGTATAAATTACTCATGGATTGTGTGCCACAGTGTGTAAACTTAATTACATATTCTCTGTTTTGATAAGTGAGAAAACTAAACCAAGGCTTCAAGTAGGTGCATGGTTTGGTATTCAGTAGAGTAAGAGGTAGATTTGATTCCAATTTGAGATTTCTGAATCCTCAGCACTGGATTTCCAGATTGTTTGTGGCTCCGTTACTCAGGCTCTGACCAACTCAGGCTCTGACCAAAATAAGTCTACTGTTGAAATGCTGGGGCTGTGCGGGGGTCATCTCTTCACTCTTGCTTCCAGAATCAAGTATGAACATGTGGTACAGGTTTAAAACTGGCACATGACCAGCGTTCACTTCATGATTTGACGTAGAAGGACAGCATCTGGATAGTTAGGGTTAAGTTTGCAGGAAGGGTGCACAGCCCTGGGAGGGAGTCAACAGGGTGGTGACCTTGGTTGTGGAGTGGACTGACCTTCTACATCAGTGTGCTAGAGCTTCCTTCAGATTCTCAGGCGCTGCAGAGGAGACTTGCTTGGGTCACACATCTGCAAGCAGCTCCTCAAATGTAAGTGGTTGAGCTTTATATTATTTTTAAGGTTGATGATGAAATAAATCATAGATTTGGGAAGAGTGTGTGTGTGAGCCTGAACTTTTAGGAGTTCCTTAAGTCTTACTTCCTCTGGGGAGGATAAAATTACTTGATGAATTATTGTCTTCTGTGGTTCTTTTGTGTGATAATGACAGACTGTCAGTGTCTGTCTGTTTGCCTGACTCCCATTCACTGAATAAATGCTGGTAATTGCTAATTGCCTGGAGAAGAAAACTGACTCATAGCCTGAGGGTGACTTGCATATTAATGTTTCAGGCCTTCTGAGCTGGTTTTATTTTGAGGGCAAGAAGCGTGTTATTGGAATATACAAACTGGCTTCCTCAATTGCCTTTGGGTTAGACTCATTCAAGTGTGATTTTTGCTAAAATAATAATAATTACATCAGTGGGAAATACAAATTTTGGACAGAGTGACTAATGAGCTTTGTTTCTAGCCATTTGGTCCAAAGATCATATCTTCCATTCCATGTACAGTGGAAAAGATGAAAAGCATTTGATCACATTTTCAGCAAGCTAGATGCAGGCTAGAGGCTGATTTAAGTGGGCAACCACACTTGCCAGGTTTGTAAATGTCTTTCACTCTGATTGCTTCTCTGAACATGTATTAACTGACTTCAGATTTATGGCTGTGTTTGACCCAGCTGCAGCTACAGTGATGCCCTTTTCTCCATTAGTGACAACTATAAACCACAAAGGGCACCCTACCACTCACACATCAGGAGGCTTTTTCTGACATGCCAGTGACATGGTCATGCTACCAATCAAAGGGCCACTGCTACTGGTCTGTCTTTGTGACACTATGGTCATTCAGTTCTGTGTGTTTTTTGTATTGTCATATAATCCACATTGAAAGGAAAGTTTAAAGACCAACTATTGTAAGGAAAATACTCAGAGTTTGGGATACACAGGGGGAAACAATTTGTAAATCCTCAAAGAATAAAATACAATCCTGTCCTGACCACTCCAACACTTGGTATGTATCTGGTTCTCTTCCCATTTCTTCCACTGGGTTCTTAGACCTGGGTGCAGGAGTCGGGACTTCTCAGTTCCTACAGGACACCTTTCTTGTCTCATCCTCTAAAACATAGAAGCTGAGCCGCTATTCCTTCTGTATACTCAAGACACAAAGCATCGATGTGAGAAAATTTTAAAAGGTTCTGATGACCAGCCTGGACCTCCCTATGCTTGACTGATATAATTTAGTCATTGGAATGGCTGGGATGCCTAGGAATGACTAGGATGAGAATCACTTCTATACGAGGGCTCCCAGTATAAAATAGTTGGTAATTAATTTCTATTCAAATAGAAATATTAATAGGCATTTCTGAATCTAATGAACTTGACATAGCAAAGTGTTTTCTGTATTTTAATATGATTCACATAGAAAGGAAAGTTTAAAGATAAACAGAATTATGTGATTACTTGTGGGAGTTGGTGGTCTCTCTGTGGCCCCTGAGAGAAAATGCTGAGAAGATTTAGAAAAGAAAGACAAGAGACTACAGACAGGGTCAGGTGGAGTTACCAGGAGGACTGACTCCCACAGTAGGGGTGCTTATTTTATACACTTGCAAAGTAGTATCATGAGAGATCATATTGCCTAGCGACTAAGACTAAGACTGAGACTGTAATTGTCCAAGCAGGATACACTTTTCAATATTGAAGTAGCTTGACCGGCTGAGGCATTCTGGGTCTGTCCCACCTTCAGACACATGACCAACAACCAACTCCAGCGACTCCCAACAATTATCAATAATTCTGTTCAAATTATAAAAAAACTCTAACTTTGGAAATAAAGTTATCAGCATAAAGGATAGAACATAAACAGTTTTATCTCCTTATTTGATGATAAAGTATTTTACTTCTAAAAACAGAAAGCATTTTTCTGTATTTTGTAATAATTCTCACAATGTGGAGATACTAGGGAACATCTGGGAGTATCGGTATCAGAGAACATCAATTGTTGAGCAATCCTAACCTTCCCTTACTTCTTTCCCTGAAGGCATCAGAAGGAAACTCACCTTATCATTACCAAACAGTTAATCTATCACCAG